>JAOBRH010438934.1:0-10683 GCA_027575125.1 Umimayanthus parasiticus | reverse complement strand
AGAACAATTTTATAAGAACAACGAGGCTCAAATTTGCCCAAAAATTAAGAACAAGCTAAGAACAATTGAGGCTTGGCATCAGATGCAAATGTAACTGCAAGTTTTTATTGAAAAACACAACACATCACGTCATTACATGTGGCGTTTCATCGCAGGTCTTTCTGCAGTTTAATAGAAACACTGAGTGAGCAGAAGAAAATCAAAACTCTGCCGCACATGTTTTATGGTAGTATCGAAGTGTATATATATGACAATAATAAACCTATGCTGTAGAAATAAAATTAATGATGGAAACAAGAACAAGTTAAGAACAATTGAGGCTCAAATTGTGCAAAAACTTAAGAACAATGAGCGTCAACCAAAATTACTGGTTCTTATAAGGCCGGTGGAAATTATAGATTTTCTGGTTCGCGTCAAGCTCAGTCATCGCCCGCATGGATTTTTGCTGCCGCGTCAAAATAGTTCATCGTTCGGCGCAGATTGTTCTTTTTCCAACAATGAAGCACCCGAAAGTAACATTTGACCGTGCTCAAGTGTTAAAATGGGTTTTACGCAAAAACTGTAATTGTTCATTTGGTTTTCTTTCCTCATATCTGGACAATTTTGACTCTCCGACATTGAAGTTGTGGAACGAGGTTCCTTGTAATAAACTTTGAGACTTCTTTACCTCAAAAATTAGTGACGAAAGACGAAAGTTGATGAAAATCCGGCCGCACCGAATTTTGTTTTTTGGCTGACGCGAATCAGAATCTTAAAGAAGAAGTGTGTATAATTGATTGCCTTTGGTGATTTTATAGGACTTTTCATGCATCTCGAACAAAAGTCCATATGAAAAACAATCTTATTGCTTGCGTACGTGGGGCTGAAATATCGTCTCCGGAAAGTTCGTTTGGAATCCGGCGACTCAATCAGTTTGCGAAAATAGCTCGATTTAACTGACAAAGGTCAATGTGAACGACCCGAAATACTTACAGAAACACTACACGACGATCAAGTCACGCAACAAGTCGACAGTTGTGAATAGACTTGAGTGAACCGATCGTCCACCCCCACGTCCACCGTTTATGGCCAGACACTTCAGCCAGATGACTCACGGCTTAGTAAAACGTTGATACGCACAAACTGATGAGGAAGTCCATCGCTGAACACTAAAGGCTCACGTGCGAGTTTTAACTATTTATGGATATCCTCTTTAACATCGAGAGAGCATTGTACTGGCATTTCATCATCGGACAAAACGATGATTGGACACTCCAAACTCGTTTTGCGAAATCTGAAAAAGTCAAACGAGATACAAAATTTTACACTCCCAAACGTTTTGATTAGGGCTCTGATAGCTCAGAATTAAACAAAAAATCATCGAACAAATCATGAGCAGTTTTTACAACAATTTTATTTACTAATTTCATTTTTTCCATGTCTTGACAAGCATTGTCGGAATTGGATAGGAAATGGCTTTTTGGTGGTGTTTGACGTTCAGACGTTTTCTCCTGATTCCAGGCCCATCCCAGCTGATGGCTCTTTGCCCTGCAACAGCAAAACTGTACTTTATCCTTTTTATTTTAATGATAGTTTTACTGTGACCAATGATTGTAATTTCTAATCGTTACAACGTTACTGTTGTTCAGAATGCGTGACAGCTTCTTGTTCTGCCTCATTTGCAAGTCGGAGAGCGCGATCGGAATGTGTGGTCACGTGACATGTGGCTGCTCGCGTTCGAAACTGACTGAACACATCCGACAGTTGATGGAGGCATATTTTTGAGAGAATTGGATCAGTTCGTAGTCAAATAGCATATTCTGATCTCACAAAAGATACTTTTGAAAGCAGTGGTAATATACAGTGTGGTAGGCTGTCTGTGGAGGCAACAGCGGGGGAAAGATACTTTGGTATTTATACGCAGGAATGTTGTTTTCAAGCATGCTACTCTAACTCCGGACACCAAAGCACATCGGAAGTCGTGCGGTGAATTGAATCATACTCGCGCCAAACAAAGCAAGGAGACCTTTTCTGTTCCACGAGACACACCAGTCGGCGGTTTGTTTAAATATGCTGTGAAATTAAGGGCATGAGATAGTTCTATTGGTGTTAATAAGGGGATTTTAAGACATCGAAATGAATTATCCTGATTGAATGTGATGTCAGCGAAGTACGCACGTCGAGAATGCTGTGTGATCGATCTCTGATTATGGGAAATTGCTGCAGCGTTTAAATCCCTCCCATTTTGGAAGGAATTCGTCTTTTATTCTTCTGAATGCGTTTGCCGTTGGAAAGAAACGCATTATATTGTCACTGAATGAATTATTGGAAGTGAGTGTTGGCGGTCGTGAGTTGAGTGGTGCTACAAACACCAAGCTTCAATACACTGAAGCCAAAGGCAAAAAAGTAGGGAAGAATTTAATACTCCGATCCAGACTAATGCATATTCGTCTGCATTATGGGTTGAATTTGTCAAAGTCAAGTCGTTAGTGGAGAATTGATGGCTGCCAGTAAAGGGATATCTGAGGTAAGTTTCTAATCTAGTTTGATTTTAATTTTAGTTTCGGGAGCTTGCTCTACTCCGAGTTTGGGACGGAGCAGTTGAAGCAAGACCTCTCAGCTCAGCAAGCGAGCCGCGAGATAAAGGACACTTACTGCGATATTGGAAAAATCTGTTCGCTCACTCGAACTCGACGGGTTGAAACAAGAGCTCATTCTCCGTGTAAGCATTTTTACTTACGTATTTTACTGGGAGCTGATGAGATAATGACAGAAAACGAGAGTGAATTTGTATATGTTTAATGACACCCGATCTTGCTCAAATACGAAAGGAGGACTGACTGTTATTGTTTTGCGTTTTGGTGTGTATCGTGTCAGATGTAATGGCAGTTGAATTCTGAGAGCTCGACAGGTTACCAGAATGCTGCTTTATTTTTGGAATTCGAATGATATCGGCTCACGCAATCGTAAATTAATTTAGTAGCTGTACAATTTGATCCGCTTGCTTCGAAATCTCTGCTGTTGCTTTAGTGCAAACTGTCTGATATCGAAACGAGCACTCATTTATAAGTTTTATTTTCGAATCGGAGAGTGTTTACCTCTCTTCTCGCCAGTTAAACCTTTTTTGATTCAATTATATTTGTAAACTTGAATTGTACTCCTCTTCCACAGCATGTATGATTTTCCATTCCTTCGGGATATATATTTTGGACGAAATAATTGTATGAAGTGTTTAGCCTCAGATCACAGACAAGGATAACGCATCAGCCTGAAGTCATTACTGTAGACTGTCAAGGCGAAACTATCAAGATTATTAATTTGCGAAGGAAAGAACTGGACAGCGCATTTATATCCTTTGATCAGGGCGATGACACCAACAGAAAGTTGCATGTGTTTTCCAGTTGCATGAATCTAGACAGGCATTTGTGAAAATAACGTATTTCTCGTACTTATTGCCAGTAATACAAAAGTCTAGTGGTCACATTTTGCATGAAAGCAAGGAATATGGTAGTTTAATCGTGACACAAAGTTTGTGTAATTAAGCCAAGCCAAGCAGTTCAAAGACGTTTGCTTTGAGGTGTAAAAGGTTGTGTCAGATACAGTGTAGATTATTCAGCTAAACTTGAAAGTACAGTAGCTTGAAAGATATTATTTATATAGCTACAAGTCAAACAAGTCTTACTTTAGATTAATATACCTTTCAAAACTTTGACTGTTTCATGTCAGTGTGCGTTGATCCATTTGAAATGAAATTGTTTGATCAGTGAGTACGTTTTATTTCTTGCTCATTTTCTGTTTGTGTACATTGTGTCTGTTTTCAACTTCATTTATTTCTAACCCAGAGTGTGAACTTATAATGCCCGAACAAGCAGTGCGTTATGGTGGTGTAAATTATAGTAATTTCACAGTTGTCTGGTTCTATTGTTAAACAAATTTAGGTATTGAAATTCCACGGTGATGTAGTTTTGTGGTTTCAATTTCAAGTACTTTGGACAGGAAAGACATGATATATTTTTTGTTTCAACTCAAATGACTTGAGATCTTGTATAAACCAAAAATAACTATTTCAGACATTTTGTATTATTTTGCTGATTTCGTTATATAATATCTTTTCATCTTATACCTTTGCAAACAACTTTATAAATAAAATTATGTTGTTTTAAAACAGTAATAAATATAATCTTTTATTGATATTAAATTTAGTTTAATTGTATAAGTTTTCTCTTTATCAGATCAATTTGCAACCAGACATATGGTTTGTTTTGCTCGAAGATAATATATTCTTATCCTCTCAGAAAATATTTGTATATCACCTGACCTTGAAGTTTTTTATTTCACGAGGTTCAGGACATTATTTTACGGCCTGTAACTTGTTGAAATTGGGTTGAATTTGCTCTGTAAAATGTTTTCTTGATTAACTCAAAGATTGTCAGTGCTACTGATTGTCCATGACTGATTTTCATATTCCTATCAGACAACCTTTTAATGTTTGTATATTGTATCGACTATGTTTTGGAGAAAGTTTGAGGACTTTATGTGTACCTTTCGCAAAGTTCGAGGATTTCCACTCAGAGTGAAACTCATTACTTTTCCACAAGACTTCAGTTTTGTGTCTATATTTGTACAAATGCTGTTGACTACTTGAAAAATTAAATTGCAAGAATGCTGTTACTTTGTTATTTTAGAATAATAATTTTCGTCAGATCAGACACATTTGATTATATTATCCAAATTAAGTCTGAAGAATTTAGAAATCTACCATTTAATTATTAATAATTGAATGGTTAGTTTCAAAATTCTTCATTGATACTCTAGAACATTTGTAAAACTAACATAACATTACATGTATGTTGAAGTTGTGTTCCTTCTACTGGAATCAATATCGTATTATTTTTCTTTGAAAATAAGAAATTGAATGGCTGGGCCTGGGGGTTTGAAAAACCCATGGAGACCAGTAATAAATCAATTACAAGTAGTTCACATTAATCTCTCACTCCCTTCTTGTTGCTTGCAGCATTGACACCAGACTTTGTTTATTAACAGTTTTTCAGAACCTTTTCCCAAAACTAATGTTGGGGATATGATTTTTGGATAATTTCATAAAATCCAGATATTGACTTCTAAATACAGAATTTTAAATGAATCTTATTGAGATTTACAATTTAAACCTACTAGACTGGATGGTACCAGTTCAAATCAAAAGTGGAAAACAGAGCTCTTTTAGTTTGGCCAGCATATCAAGCATTAGCATATACCAAACCACTGAATAGTGTTTTTCACGCGCTCTGATTGTTTCCCTATCTAGGAATATCCTAGGATATTCCTGGTTCGCATGACTGTACACCAAAGTGACAACATGGCATCCTGGCTTCCAGAAACTTTGAGCGAAGCTCAAACTTCAAAATTAAATAAGAAAGCCATCCCAATCAATAAAAAGAAAGTGATAAAACTTGGTTTGGTTGTTTTCCAAGTTAGGTTTTATTTTTAAACATCATGCCACGTCTCAGTTTCACAAGAGAAGCAGAAATCGTAATGTCCACCTCCGAGTTTCTTTACAAATTTCAAAATATGGCATAAAAATACAAAAGATTGATTCACTGGTTTGGTATATGCTAATGTAATTATTCACCTCAGTGTTGGTGAAAAGCCCAGTATATTCATCTCGCCGCATTCGCAGCTTGGTGAATATCCTGGTCTATTCACCTCCACTTCGGTGAATAATTGCTCACTAATGGGAAAGGAGGGGTGAGAAAGTAAAGAGGGGGGACTGAGGTGAGGAAAGAGAAGGAAACTCTAGCAACCAGAACCCCATATATGTTCCATTTTTTGTGATAAGCATCGGATTGGAAAGTACTGCATGGTTGAGGCATGTCAGATGATCAGATGTTACTCTGCACCACATGATGCAGTCTGACTAGTTGTAGTGACTTTGATGCAAAAAATCAGATATAAATTGGTTCAAAACATATTCCGTTTTGCGTTGCCACTGAATTTTGTGGCAGGCTTGTACTCAATATTTTTAGCAAAAAATTATTAATGTTCCAATAACATTTCAGCTTATCAAACTTTGTACTCCCAGCGACAATTTGGTTACTATGGAAACTTGACAGGGCCTTGCTACACCCTTTTTTGAGCATTTGACTGCATTTTACACAAAACGTACATGTAGTTCTCAGGACGGTACTTGGGTCAATTTTTGCTGGGTATCTGCCACTGGCCTCTCAGAACCCCTACCCCATTATAGTCTATTTTGTGGCCAATTATAGACCCCATCTTAGTCACTTTTGGGCAAGTTGTTGATGTTCAAGTTGTGATTTCAAGAATGTAATTCAATGCGAACTGACTTTTTAACATCAAGACAGCAGGAGGAACCATTTTTAAGTGTGAATCTTCCAATTTTTAGATCCCTGCTTACCAGAATTTTCTTATCCAGAAATCCCGAAAATGTGCAACCCTATTTTAGTAACTAAACTAAAAATGTAACCCCATTATAGTCAATCCAGTTTTGAAAATGCGACCCCATCCAGGGGCACATCCCTAGTAGCGTCTTACTAGGAAGTACCCCCCTCCTGGGATGTACCTAGTCAGTGAACCTTTTTAATGTACTAAAATTTGTTTGCACACCAAGAGGCATGTTTAACCCTTCAGCCCCAAACAGGCCAAATGATGTGTTGCTAAATTCTCCTAAATGGTATCCATACTTTCCTTTTAAACAGTTTGGGAGAATTTAGCTTTTTATATTGGATAGCTTGCACTGTGTGATCAATTCCTTTATTCTCACAACAAAACAACTTATTTTTATTGATATTGTAAGGAGAAGATAGATGTTGATGACTTTGCTGGGACTGAAAGGCATAAAAAAATGGTTTGTGCCACCTTATCATAATAGTTTATTTGAAGATATTATGGTGGAGCCAAGACCTGTTGACAGAATTTTTTAAACTTTCCTTCAATGTGCTCCTTGACATGCAAACAATTTTTTGCAGTAAGAAAAAAGTTTACTGACTAATTGCAGTGTAAAATACAATTTAATTGAATTTGGGGCTTTGTCAAGTTGCCATGGAAACAAAATTCAGGTGGAAGTACAAGGGTTGATGAGCTGAAAGGGTTGCTGTAATACCAGCTAACAAAACTGGTTACACAAATCTATCATGATGTATGAGAAGGGGGACATCTTAAATGTTTTGCTAACCCTTTAAGCCCGAAACATGACATAATACATGTTTATAAAGTCTTCTAAACTGTCTTTGCAGTTTCCTTGTAAACAAGCTGTGAGAATTTAGCTTTTCATCTTAAATAGAAAGTTTGCTGTGTATGATCAACTGTTTTATTTTCATGACCAAACCTATTTTTTGCGGATAATGTAAGGAGAAGATATATGCTGATAAACTGGCCGGGGCTGAAAACTAATGAATTTCTTCTACTAAGATAACTTTTCATGTCAATTGAGACTTAGGTGAGGATTTGTCGGTTGATGTAAATTTCCACAGAATGCAATGCAACCCTACTCCCCAGGGGCCCAACTCAGATATTTTAATGACAGGGGGAGTGGTCGACAGAGATTCGTATTTTATACCCAAAAAAATGCCAACTTCAGAATTTGTCTACCCAAAAAGTCCCTATGTTTTTAGCATACCCAAAAAAATCCCAAACCAGCAGTAAATTGTGCTTACATTATTTTTGTTGATTTGAGCTGATGAAAAGTGCAATACCCAAAAAAATCCCTGTGTTTTTTTTGCAACCCAAATAAGTCCCCGTATCTTTCATAGACCCAAAATAATACCTGTTGGCCAACTTGATAGCGACCAGACTGGATTGAAAATACTAATCTTTTAGAACCAATAATTAATTATAAAATATTGCTTAGAGCTAGTGATAATCACATGTTGCATTTTTACTAAAACATTTAAATTCTCCATCTAGTGAAAAATATCCACGTTGTGGCTTTGGAGCTTGGTAGAATATATATTCTGCTAAAATATTTACCTCCACTTCAGGTAGTAATTGTTAATTGTATAGTATCCAGTGAAAATTATTATAACTCAAAACTTATTGAAACCTATTCTATCCACTTCAACACTGAGTTTGTTAAGATATATATTATCTTGAATTGATTTTCCTCTGTAATGTAGTTGTCAAGTTTAATTATCTACATGTACAGTATAAATTGAGCTCTCAATTATGCTGTGTTTTCATCAGACATTGAAACTATATAATTATATACTATTTTGTAAATAAGCATGCATGTACTGCAGTTAAAATTACTATAGAGTATCTTTATGGATCATTCTATTTAGCATATTTTTACACAAACAGAGCTGAGCATGCAGCAATATAATTATTATATTAACAGTGATATTGGCAGCTTGGTCATTTTAAAATACATTGTTATCAGCATTTTTTCATTACCATTAGTATAATGGACTGTTCTAATCCCCTAACAATTATTATCAGCCAACAGATGATTTCTGATTAATTTTTACTAAATAAGGAGTAACTTACCTCAAAGCTGATAATTTGCTATCTTGCCACATGTTATCAGTTGAAATTGAAAATTATAATTGAGGTCTGGTATTTCTTATCACCTCTTCTTAATTTCTCACTGGCTGTATCAAGTCTAAAGATAATATTTCTGCACCAGATGACCCATTTTTCAAAACTATAACTTAGGATGAGCATTTTTGAGTGACCTAACTGTCAGTTTTACAACCAATACAGAGGTGGGCTGGAAAGATCAATGTTTTGATGAAACCTGTTAGACAAGTACATGTAAGAAGCAAACCAAATTAATTGTGTATTCTCAAATATATATTATTAAAACTGATGTGCATGAACTTGCTGCATGCAGGGTCAGACCGCACATGTACTAAATTAATATTTGGTGATGAAAAAGACTAACCACAATTGAAGAGTTTAGATTGGTTGCCATGTCTTGCAGCCCTAAGGGCATATAAAATATTGTGATGTTTTGAAGACTGCAAAAGTGTTTCAGATGCTCATTGAATTGAATAGAAGGAATAATCTTTTGGTTTCATGGATCATTGCCCTAGGTCATCTCAAATGCTCAGAATAGACGCATCTTGAAAAATTGTATTTATTTGTTTTTCAGTTTAAATAATTGTGCGGTGCTTTGTTGAATTGAAAATCCTAGGATGGACATAATTTTTGTCTGCAACCAAGATTTTCCCTTATACTTAACAACAACATTATTCTAATAATAATTTTAAGCTTACATTGTAGCACTTAATTGCCCATAATCAGTTAAGAAGGCCACCTAAAGCATAGTTCAGTGCTCTACTGTCTGGCGATCTCATACCCAGACCTCCAGTTCAAGAACAAAAACAGGGGGAGGTGGTGGGAAAAGGATGAAACAAGGTTTGGCATGCTACGAATCGAAACAAGCACTGAATGGTTGATTGATTTGATCATTATTTTGAAATATTTCCAAGCAAAATTAATGTCTTTCTGAAACCTGGAAAAATTTACTCTGTTCTGGTACATGTAATGTCACAGGACTGGGTTTTTTTAAGTACTGTATGTTCTACATACCAACAAGAATTTGTACAATCAATACATGTACATATTTATAAAATGGTATATCACTTCCCAAGAATCTAAGGTTGTAGTAGCTCGACTTTTAGCTGATTACTCACAAGAACATAATTATAATTGTTTTCATTGAAAACTGAAATATACCTAATTGTTAGCAAATGTACCGAGTAAATATCATTTTTATATTTAACTTCTTCTACAGTACATGTAACACACAATGTATGATACGTTTCTGTTGTATTTATTAAAAAGAAAATAGGTAGGAAGTATGGAACTGAATTCAATCTTCCAAATAAAGTGTTATGTTCAGAACAGCCATCTCCTTTGTAGTCAAAACTGATATATACTGATATAAAATCAGATAATTATTAAATTGTAAGTCAGAAATGCATTTTTTCTTCTTGTTAGTAGACAGCCAGGGAAAAAATAAATACATCAAGAATAATGTGACTAAAAATACTGTAAATAAGATGAGAAATAAAGCATTGTATTAAAAAATGATGTTCAGTTGTTCAAAACATTCAATATCCCACAAAGTAAACAAGTGCATGCACAGTTTACAGTACACGTACACGTGGGCCAGATTCTCATTACCAAACAACTTATTTTGTGTGGACAATGTAAAGAGAATTTGCATACTGATAAAATGGCTGGAGTGGAAAGGGTTAACAGAGGTTAAAATCAGAATCACACTTGTAAATGATCACTTTGATCAGCCATTTTCTCAAGATTTATGTTCAATGCTCAGAAAAAGTGATCACTATTTTTATTACTTGTATATGTGACTGGATTTTTTCAAAAGCACCAAAAACATTCAACTAATAATTATGCCTATGTTTGTGGATAGAGCCAGATAAAGTGCAACATGAAATCACAACTCTCTACTTCACCAATAGTTATTTACAGCATGAGATCAACAATTCAAAATGCTGAATTTTGAACCTTGCAATTATGAGTTGTATTATAATGTAATAAGTCCAATATGGTGTGATCCGGTGATGCACATATCAGTAACTACTGACAGCATGTGATCTTGGTTTTGGAACAAGCCAAATTGAGAACCTTATACTGCAATTACAATGAGTGTTCAGTTGAGCTCTTGCATAAGCCTACAGCAGCAGACTCCCACAGGTATTAATTAAACTCATTGCT
>JAOBRH010438823.1:0-10685 GCA_027575125.1 Umimayanthus parasiticus | reverse complement strand
GTGCGCCGTGTCCTGCCCGGAAGCGTTCCTACCTATAAAGTGGAAGAATTCGACGGCACCTTAGTGGAAGACACGTTTTACGAACCCGAACTGCAACGGGTGACGTTGGACGACGACACGTTGTGGCGCATCGGAAAAGTACTTAAACGACGCGGCGATCATTGGTACGTGCAGTGGAAAGGGTGGCCCCGCAAATACAATAGTTGGATCCGACGGCAAGACCTGGCGTGATGACCACGACGACCTCGAATGATTTTTACGTGACCTTACCCAGTAATGCCAGCACCGACGAATTTCAGGGCAATGCCCCCAATCATTTTACCGTCAGGCTACCTCATCCTCTGCACCTGCAGTGGGGAGGATGGACAGTGGGCTTGAGCAGTCTGTTCTTCCCGGATATCCGGGCCAACCTCTATCGGTTGGTCCCCAAACAGCAGCACCTGTTTTCCATCAAATGGCATGTGAAACGCGATGGGAAGAGGACATCGAAATGCGCCTTCGTCCAGATAGACGAAATTGATCATTTGGACTCGGTGGTGGATGGAGAACATTTCGTGCGGGCCATCATCCATGATTTGGAAGTGCAGCGGCGGAAAGGGCGATATGGAGACCAGTTTTTGAGTGACCAGGGTGGGCATTGGTATGTGAAATGGCAATGGGTGCAGCACGACTCCGAACGGGAACTGAAGATCAATAACAGCAACATCGTGCATGGCGGACGGGCCACCACGGCCAAAGTCGCCATTGATGTGGCCTTGGCCCTCAAGATGGGTTGGTTGATCCAGAAGGGGGACCAGCACTTTACCTTGGGTCCCAATCTGCATTGGGAGTACATCGAGCATGATCCCAGTACGCCTTGGCAAAACATCGAGCGGGCATTCCGAATTTCCAACTCAAGCGCGACTGGGTCGATCTGCCCGATCAAATCGGTGTGATGGCGTTTTGGCGAGTCTTCCAAAACCAAGTGTTGCGCTTGAGCATGAACGTGAATTGGCGGTTCATCAATTTGAATCAAGCGTTTCGGTCCGTCATGGGCAGTCCGACGCGTTGCTTGTGTACTCGGACATTGGAGGAAGCAGTATCGTGGGCGGGCAAGTTACCGACTTGTTGCGTAAGGTGCAGTACAAACGACAAGGGCGAGGCACCGTCTACTTCGAACCGTTACATATCCAGTACATTCCGCTCCGTAACGAGGTCGTGGATCGTATCGAAAGCCAAATCGCCAAAACCGACGGTCGCCTGGTTCAGTTCGCCGGTCCCACGCCCACCATACTCACCTTGCATTTCAAACGGGACCTATAAAAAGAACCTCTCCCTCCCTCCATCAGAATCATGCGCGGCGGCAGTTTGAGACGCTACACTCCTCCAGGTCAAACAGGACGAAGATTACCGGGCGTCCTGTTATCGACGGGTCAAGATATTTTGCAAGACGGGTTGAACGAAAGCGTCAAGGCGTTGGGCGGATACGATCAAGTGGTGCGGCGGACCACGGACGCTTTTAAAAAGGGAGCCAAACGGACTTTGAAGGGGAAAGCCGGCGAGGCCTTTACCACGAGTAAACGTAAAGTGCGAGATTTGTTTGGTTGAGAAATGAAACCCATTCCCACGCGCCCTCGGAGGCGACGGGCTCAAGGCGCTTTACCGTCCAACCTGTTTGTACGGGGTCAACGAGGAAGCCTGGTTTTGCCCCTACCCGACGAGCTACGCGGAAGGTTCGGGACACCTCTGTGGATGAATGCCGCGCTGCTGAGACAGGTGGGACATCCCACGAAGAAGAAGAAGAAGAAGAAGAAGAAGAAGAAGAAGAAGAAGAAGAGAGGAGTCAAACGCATATAAAAGAAGAAGAGGAGACCCGTGTTGGATACCACACCACTATTACGGCACTGGCTTTGCACAAGGCTTCTGCTTCGGCCGTCAACGACGCCTTTCAAATGTTTGATCTAGCACCCACCGATACCTCACTGACGGCAGCCGGTATGTTGGAATTCACCCCCATTTCCAAAGGGGTCAACCCGATGGAATTTGTGGTGCCAGCAGTGGATGCCTTCATCGCTTTGAATCGCAGTTATTTTACCATGAAGATCCGGTTGAAGCAACAGAATGGCACCGACCTGGCCAACGATCAGTTGTTGTACCCGGCCAACAATTTGGCCCACACCCTCATCAAGCAATTGACCTGTCACTTGAACGGGACCCTCATCAGCCCTCAGGACGACAGTTATGCCTACAAGGCGTTTCTGGAAACCGTTCTCAATTACACCAAGAAAGAAGGCCACACCCTCTTGCGAACGCAAGGGTGGTTCCCGACCCAACACGAGATGATGACCTCGGCCCTGTATTTTCCTACCTCTTGACGGCCAACAATCTGAATAGTGGGGGGCCCCATGCCCATTATACGGCGCTCAGTCGAACCAAGAAAGCGGCCGTACTCTTGTCGAAACAAAAACAAGGACATTACCTGGGAGGCGCCATTCGCACCTTGATCTTCAAACCGCATTCGGCGTGGAAATCAAGCTCCGATTCTATTTCAACAGTCCTGACTTCTTTTTGAATGGCGTGGGATTACACGGACGTCTGACCCCCCAGGATCTGGAGATGACCTTTCATGCCTGTCAACTGACCCTGTCGGCTCCGTTGTACAAGACCTTGGACACGGCTCGACACAGTCGACGCGACGTTGCCAAGTACCGTGCGAAGTGAGATTCATGTGTTTTCCCACCCCACCAATCAACTGGAATTCAACGAAGGCAATCTGTTTCAAGGACGCGTCCCTGATTGTTTGATCGTGGGCTTGGTGCATACCCAGTCCTACCACGGGGATGTGGCCTATCCGCCTTTTTCTTTCCAAAGTTTGGGTTGATGCAAATCGAGCAGTTGGTGCGGGGCGAAGTGTATCCAGCAAGTGCCTTGGAATTGAATCACAACAACACCCACAAAGACCTAGAAGGGTATTTTCATTTCCTGATGGCCAGTAAAGCCTGGCGAAAAGGCGAAGCCAGCATGGCGGAACCCGACATGTGGGGAGGCACGGGTTGTTGTACACTCTTCATGTTTGACAATGTCCCCAATGGCGCTGCCGACGGCACCTTGATGAATCCACGTCAAGATGGAGATATACGGATCCGCTTCAAATTGGGGGCCGCGGTCAATCACGTCATTAACGTGCTGCAGTATGCCGAGTTTGAGAAAGTGTTGGAAATCGATGGCAACGGTGCTGTGATCTACAACATTTACTAAGCTTAGAGAAAAACAAGAAGAAGAATGGAATGGTTGGCTTTATCCAACGAGCAACTGACCCAGATGGCGCAACGGGATCCGAAGTTGGCGCCCCATTTTGTATGGGTGTTTGCCAGCGATCGCTTACCTTCCTCCACGCATCGAGATCGACCGCAAGCTTACGTGGTCAACACCGATCCGCACATCCGGCCGGGACAGCATTGGTTGGCGTTGTGGACGCCTGGCGACGACACCTGTGAGATCATGGGCAGTTTTGGCTTGCCGTTAGAGCAGTATGGGAGTCGTCCCTTAGAAGCCTGGTTGGCCCGTCATTGGAAGGTGATGGACACCAACCGTCAAAGTCTGCAAGCCTTAACCAGTTGGACCTGTGGACATTATGTCTTAATGTATTTGATGCACAAGAATCGAGGATGGACCTTGACGCAGTTTTTGAATAGATTCAGTCGTCACGACTACGTGCAAAACGATCATCGTGTCAGTCAATGATTAAAACGGCAAATGAAACAATAATAAACTAACAAGCGGAACAGACCTGTGTGTGTGTGTCTATTTAAGAAAGGGAAAGGTGGGTGAGGGACCCTTAGTCATGTTTCGCACACCCTTGAGTATCGTGGTGGCCGGACCATCGGGCTGTGGCAAGACACATTTTGTGTCTCGGCTGTTGGAAGAACCAGGTCGCTATTTCCAACAGGGTCCACCTCGTGCCCTTCATTATTGCTATGGGGCATGGCAACCGGGATTCGAACCCCTTAAGAAACGGGGCATCCACTTTCACAAGGGGTTTCCCCAGACCACCGACTTGGACACTTGGTATCCACCCGAGGGCGGGGTGTTGATCTTGGACGATTTGATGGAGGAAGGCGGGAACGACAAACGGGTGTTAGATCTGTTTACCAAATACTCGCATCATCGTCACATCACCGTCTTGTATTTGTGTCAAGATCTGTTTCCCCCGGGCAAGTATGCCAAAACCAAATATCGCAATGCCCATTACGTCGTGGCCTTCAAGAATCCTCGCGAAAAGAATTCGCCATTTAATGATGCAAGCGTTTCTCACCTATTGGCGCGACGCCCTCCGCGTGTACGAAGACGTGACGCAACGTCCTTACGGTTACTTGATGTTGGATTTGCATCCCGCCTCGGATGCTCGGTACCGTCTGTTTGCCAACCTGTTAAAAAGCGAAGGGTGGACACGAACCTTCACTCGTCGACCTCAGGATGGATGACCCCGAACCCGTGGTCAATTTAGAAGCCTTGGATGATGGACGCACAGTGCAATGGGTGTTAGAAGGATCCCCGTCTATTGGCGTCGGGTCTCGAAGGGAGCAATTCGCCCCACTGGCTGCCTCCCTCGCCCGCACAGGCGGCCCCTTCACCCCGTGCGCCGACGCCGCCGCTGCGGCCCTCTCCAGGACGGAAAACCCCGGCGTCGCAACGGTCGCCACCCAGTTGGGCTGGGACGCCCGTGCGCCGACCCACACCTTCCCCAAACTATTCCCCAACCGGTTCCCTCGCACGAGGACCACGACGACTCCTGAATCAAGACGAGTTACGACGTCAAATTGATTTGTTGACTCAAGATCAACAACAACGGTATCAAAACCGATCGATCCAAGCGGTGACGCATACCAATACCATCACCACCGTCTATAAAGACGGTTGTCCTCCCAGTGTGCAACGGACTTCGTCGCGAACCTCCACACCCAGTGCACCCAGTACACCGCTGCGGTTCTAAACAAGAAAAAACAATGGTGACGGCCATTTCCTTGTTGGAGGAGGATCAAGTGGATGGCAGTCCGACTTAAACACGTTTGGATGCATGGTACGCTTATTATCATCTCCATTGGTGCTGTCGTCGTCGTCAGTTTACGCGTTTCAAACGGGCTCAAATGCGGTGGATGGGTTTAGCGCTGCTCCTCATGGCCTCGGGCTTGATTGTGGGTCCGGTCTTGAAAAACAGCTGGGTGGTGACTGGATTAGCGGCCGTCAGTGCGTTGGTCAAAGGATGGATCGAATTTCAAAAATGGGGCAACTTGGTGCAACTGAGTCGATTTGCGTATACGACCTATGCCAAAACCTTGATCGAATTGAGAACATGGGCTCGAGGAGGGGAGGAAGGGGACCCCACGGCCTTTTTGGTCAAGATGCAAACCTTGGACGACATGGTCACGGATTTTGTACCCCCCTTAACCGAAGCCAATCGGATCGCCCACGAGGCCCAGTACGTCTACCGCCCTCGACCCTCTATAAAAGTGACCAACCCGTGTCCGGAGCAAACCATACGAGTATGCCTGCCGCCAGACGACGTCGACGCACCACGAGACGAAGCAAACGCAGAAGAAAACAACAACACGGCGGTGTCCTCCCCCTCTTAGCACTCATTGCCCCAGCAATTGTTGCGGCCGGGAAAGCCGCTGCCTTAGGCGCCCTAGGTGGGGCCGCCGGGTACGCCGCCAAGAGAGGCTTGGCCGCCGCCACCTGTCGCCGACGATGAAACAACTGTGGTGTCAACGTCCCTTTTTGGAAACCGTGTTTCAAACGACTCCGACACGACACCGTCATCTGTTACAACATGCCAATCAGGATCAAATCAATGCGTTGAGTGAACTGGTGTTAAATCTCTTGAAACGACGTATTCCTCTGACACCCCCTTTGATGGCGCACTTGAAACGGAACAAATCGCTTTTGCGTGACGTGGGCAAACGTCGCAATTCCACCAAACGAAGGCGCGCTTTGCTCATGAGTCAACTGGGACGCGGTTTGTGGTCGGGATTGAAGAAGCATGTGAATGTGTCATGCCGTTGCGAAAACTATAAAGAAAAGACGACAGCTGCAGGTGGGGATCATTGTTCGTCATGGAAGAGATGATCGTGTTGCCCAAGAAGGAACTGCCGGAGGTGGTGCAGTGGTACAAGGAAGAAGTGACGGGCAATGCCCTATTGAATCGGGCCGGGCACTTAGCGGCCAAAAAAAAAGCGCCTTTTAGCCGATCCTCAACTGGAGGCCGCCGAAGCCGTTCAACAGACCCAACCCATTTCTCGTGCGCTACAAGAGGCCACCAAACGTCTAAGACAACTTCCAGAGGGTGAAGGTCAGGGCGGCATGGCCGTGGATGAGGAAGAAGAGGACGACAATTTGGTGAGCACCACTTTGGAAAAATGGATGAAACGGATGGTGCAATCCAGACTCAAATGCGAACCCATGACCCCACAACCACCTCCACCACCACCGACTCCACGCTCCACCCTCAAACGCACTTCTTCTTCGACCGTCCCTCCCAAGAAGAAGAAGACGAAACCCCCCACCCGCACCGTCTCGCCCAAGAAGACCGGTCCTCCTCCCGAAAAGAAGAAGAAGAGTTTCATGCGAGGCATGTTGGATGAGAGTCTCCTGGCAGGGTATTAAAGTGCGAAACCCACCCCACAAGCCCGGAGACGCCTCGATCCAGCCGAGGGATGGGAAGATTGGGCCGAAGGGTGAAAGCTGCGCCGTCATTTGGCCGGAAACGATTATTGAAGAAGCGATGGTATGGCTTGGATATCCAGAAATGGATCAGCAAAAGCGGGTGCGAGTGGCATTGGCCAGGCTATCAGTACATGGGACCTGGTACGCATTTGAAGAAACGCTTGAAACGCGGAGATCCGGGCATTAATTGATTGGATCGTATTGCCAAACAGCATGACATTGATTACTCACGAGCCAGGACTTTGAAGAACAAGCACGTGGCCGATGATTCGCGCCATCGACCATTTGCCCGGCAGCAAGACCCTGACTGGAAAGGTGGTCAAGAAAATCATGCAAGCCAAGACACGTTTAAATCTGTAAACATTTTTTTTATTCAGAGTATTACAATAAAAAAAGAGCAGGTGCCATATTCCTGTGTGCGTGTTCTCTAAGGAGCAAAAGAGGTAAAGAGGTAAAGAGGTTTCTAAAATTTGAGGATTCCCCAAATTTTTCATTTGGTCCCCCCTTTGCTAAATGCCAATAATGACCAATTTTTCAAGTTTAAGAAATTGCCGCTACGTTGCTTACGCAGCGTAGTTTCTGGAACTAAGCCGTTTTCCTTAAACTGCTTGATCAGGACTTTCATTCCAAGTGAGTTTCATTAAGGTCACAGCCGCCGTTGGCCCGCAGCGGTTTTTCAAAAAGTGCCTTAACCAGAGGTTTTTGAGCGCATTTTGGAGGGCATGTTTCGAAAAAGGAAATGCTTATAACTCAATAAATAATGATCCTAGCTATTTCGGATTGCAGCATCATGATCAGCACCTGATTATACACAAAATATGTCACTTTCAGCCATTTCTAAAATTTGAGGTTTCCAAAAATTTCTCATGTGGTCCCCCCTTTGCTAAAATGCCAAAAATGAGCGATTTTTCATGATTAGGAAATCTGTCGCTACGTTGCGTAGGCAGCGTAGTTTCTGGAACTAAGCCGTTTTCTTTAAACTGCTTGATCAGGACTTTCATTTCAAGTGAGTTTTAGTGACGTCACAGCCGCTGTTGGCCGCAGCGGCTTTGCAAAAAGTGCATTAGCCAGAGGTTTTTTAGCGCATTTTGGAGGGCATTTTTCGGACAGGAAAATGCTTAAAACTCAACATATAATGATCCTAGCCAATTTTGGATTGCAGTGTCGTGATCGGCACTTGATTTTACACAAAATATGTGACTTTCAGCCATTTCTAAAATTTGAGGTTTTCAAAACATTTTCGTATGGTCCCCTCTTTGTTAAATGCCAAAAATGACCGATTTTTCATGTTTAGGAAATCTGTCGCTACGTTGCGTACGCAGCGTAGTTTCTGGATCTAAGCCGTTTTCCTTAAACTGCTTGATCAGGACTTTCATTCCAAGCTAGTTTCAGTGAGGTCACTGTCGCTGTTAGCCCCCAGCGGCTTTCCAAAAAGTGCATTATCCAAAGCTTTTCAAAGCGCATTTTGGAAGGCATTTTTCGGACAAGGAAATGCTTATCACTCAACATATAATGATC
The DNA here is from genome assembly GCA_027575125.1 of Umimayanthus parasiticus. NCBI lineage: Eukaryota > Metazoa > Cnidaria > Anthozoa > Zoantharia > Parazoanthidae > Umimayanthus > Umimayanthus parasiticus. The sequence goes on along the minus strand of JAOBRH010438823.1, from coordinate 2,465 downwards.
CTAGCCAATTTTGGATTGCAGTATCGCGACCGGCACCTGATTTTACACAAAATATGCCACTTTCAGCAAAATGACCGATTTTCATGTTTAGGAAATCTGTCGCTACGTTGCGTACGCAGCGTAGTTTCTGAAACTAAGCCGTTTTCCTTAAATTGCTTGATCAGCACTATCATTCCAAATGAGTTTCAGTGACGTCACAGCCACCGTTGGCCCGCTGCAGCTTTCCAAAAGTGCATTAACCAGAGGTTTTTCGAGCGCATTTTCGAGGCCATTTTTCGGACAAGGAAATGCTTATAACTCCACAAATAATGATCGTAGCCAATTTTCAATTCCAGCATCATGATCGGCACTTGATTATACACAAAATAAGTCACTTTCAGTCATTTCTAAAGTTTGTGGTTTCCAAGAATTTCTCATGTGGTCCTCCCTTTGCTAAAATGCCAAAAATGACCGATTTTTCATGTTTAGGAAATTGCCGCTACGTTGCGTAGGCAGCGTAGTGTTCTGGAACTAAGCCGTTCTTTTTAAACTGCTTGATCAGGACGTTCATTACAAGTGAGAGTCAGTGACGTTACAGCCGCCGTTGGCCGCAGCGGCTTTCCAATAAGTACATTAAGCAGAGGTTTTTTGAGCGCATTTTGGTGGGAATTTTTCGGACAAAAAAATGCTTATAACTCAGCAAATAATATAGAACGTGATAGAAATGGATCTTTTAAAAAAATGCTTTAAAGTCCGTAGGACCGTTCCTTTTGTGATTCTACTTGAATGCGCATCCAAGGGACCTACAGAAGGTGATAAAATTGGAGTTGGAGCAAATAATTTTGAAACATTTTGTTCTTAGACCCCTCTTCTAGGCAAATAATGCCAAGAATTTTGCTGAATTGAAGTCCCTTATTTTGTTCTCAGACTCCCCTTCAAGGCAAATATTTGATAGAATGTTAGTAAGTGGAAGTCCCTTGGGACCGTTCCTTTTATGTTACTACTTGCTTGCGCATCCCAAGGGACCTATAGAACGTTACAGAATTGGATTTGGAGCGAATAATTTTGAAACCTTTTGATCTCAGACTCCCCCTCTAGGCAACTAATTGATAGAATTTTAGTGAACTGAAGTCCCTTGGGGCCATTCCTTTTGTGTTTCTACTTGATTGCGCATCGAATCCAAGGGACCTAGAGAACGTGATACAATTGGATTTCGAGCGAATAATTTTGAACGCTTCTGTTTTCAGACCCCCTATCAATGCAAATAGTGTATAGAACTTTATTGAATTCCACTTCCTTGGGACCATTCCTTTTGTCTTTCTACTTAATTGCGCATCCCAAGCGACCTTTAGAACGTAATAGAATTGGATTTCCTTCCCCCACTCTAGGCAAATATGGCATAGAGTTTTATTCAATTGAAGTCCCTTGAAACCGTTCCTTTAGTGTTTTTACTTGATTGCCCATCCCAAGGGACTTATAGAACGTGATAGAATTGGATTTGGAGCGGATGATTTTGAAACCTTTTGTTCTCCGACTCCCCTAAAAGAAAATAATGCATGGAATTTTACCGAATTTAAGTCCCTTGAGACCGTTCCTTTTGTGTTTCTACTTGATTGCGCATCCCAAGCGACCTATAGAACGTGATAGAATTGGATTTTGAGGGAATAATTTTGAAACTTTTTTTTCGCAGCTCCCCCCCCCTCAAGGAAAATAATGCACAGAATTTTAGTGAATTGAAGTCCCTTGGGACCGTTCCTTTTGTGTTTCTGTTTGATTGCGCATCCCAATTAAGCGATAGATTATCATAGAATTGGATTTATAACGAATAATTCTGAAACCTTTTGTTCTCAGCCCCCCCCCCCCTTCTAGGCAAATCATGCACAGTATTTTACTGATTTGAGGTCCCTTGGGACCGTTCGTTTTGTCTTTCTGCTTGATTACGCATCCCAAGGAACTTATACAACGTGATAGAACTGTATTTGGAGAAAATAATTTTGAAAAGTTTTGTTTTGAGACCCACCTCTGGTAAATAATGCATAGAGTTTCAGTAACTTGAAGTCCCTTAGTACCCTTCCTTTTGTGTTTCTACTTGATTGCGCATCCTACGCGAACTAAAGAGGGTAGTCGAATTTGTTTCGGAGCAAATAATTTTGAAATTTTTGTTGTCGGACCACCCTGGAGGCAAATAATGGATAGAATTTTGCTGAAACTTACTCCCTTAGGACCGTTCCTTTTGTGTTTCTATTTGATTACTCATGCCAAGGGAACTATAGAATGTGATAGAATTGGATTTGGAGAAAATAATTTTGAAGCCTTTTGTTCTCAGACCTCCCCTTGAGGCAAATAATGCATAGAAGTTTGCTGAATTGAAGTTCCTTAGGAAAGTCGCTTTAGTATTTCTACTTGATTGCGCATCCCAAGGGACCTATAGAACGTGACAGAACCTGATTTGGAGCAAAGAATTTTGAAACCTTTTGTCTTCAGAC
>JAOBRH010438712.1:0-10685 GCA_027575125.1 Umimayanthus parasiticus | reverse complement strand
TCCATCCATCCATCCATCCATCCATCCATCCATCCATCCATCCATCCATCCATCTATCTATCTATCTATCTATCTATATATATTATTTAACCACAAAACATTAATGTGCAGACTAGTCCTCCAAGTGCAGATGCATTCATTTCCGTCTTGGAATGGTGCGTAGCACGCGTTATTCGCCTTCATTTCAGTATGAAAGTGGCTTTCGAATTGCTAGATCCCATTTTTACTGAGCTAAAGTAAGCAACTGAACTTGTAACTTATCAAATTATTTTGACCGAAAACCTCCGCAGTTGATCTTTTACAGTCTACAAAGAAAAGCAAATTAAGGAAGATGTGTTTTAAATCTTGTTTTGCAACTGTAAATTTATGCATGTGAGCTTGACTGAAGTTTTTCAGACTTATCATATCAACCCCACATTTGACCCCAGTGCACAAATCTTCTCAACTTGCGCATGCTTGACTGCGAGAAAGAAGACCGTAGTAAACGTGAGCTCTGGGATCGAGATGTTTTCAATCTCGACGAGATGTTCTCATGCTCACGTTTACGCGACGCGCATGCACCAATAGTGCAGCCGCTGTCTACTAATATTAGGTACGCACCACTTGTTATTTTGTCCATGCCCTCGATCACAAGCAGCGTGTTCTGTTTCTCCAAAGACAGAGCATCCCGCTGAGCTGACGTCACGGCAGCAGCCTGGTTGGAGTCGAACTGCTCCAGCTGAGACACCGAGAACGCCTTCAAGGGTAAACAGACGATTTTAAAACACAAAATAACCGCAAAAATTGTAAAAAAATACATTTTCGACTGTGTTGATGTAAAAAATAAAGCAACAATACTTATAACACAAACTAAAGTAAAGCGGGAGAAGAGTGGATTTAAACACAAATGTGTCTGAGCTATTATTTTTTTTTCACTTATTAGTTTGGTTGCTTTATTAGTGATTCAATGAGTGACGGAGTGAGTGGGTGATGATGTAGAGTGATTGACTATATAAGAAAGGACGTTAGTCGATGAGTAATTAATAAAAACATGCAGATGATAAACATTTTACAACACATCTCGCGTTTTTGGAAGTAAAAGGATTCTAAGGGCAATTTCACCATGTGTACTAGTGTAAAACTGGTTATTGTTAACACCTACTAAAAACCGTCTTAAACAACCCAAAATGATCGCGTATTTCTCCAAGGTTGTGCGAACTTATTATACCTTAAAATAAGCAGGAGGAATTTGGCTTATCGCCCCAGGAGGTATCACCTCGATCTGGCCGGAGGTAAGTGCTTCTATTTCAGCAACAGTGAACCCACCTAACAAAACGAGAAGAAAAATTCACATTCATTAGGTTCAGTAACTTTCACCAAAGTTGACCTTAAAGCGTTTATGCTTGGCAACTATGGCTTCCCCTTTTTATGTTAAACAGATGGCCACTCAAAAAAGCAAATACTTTAAGTGCACGTAAAGAGTGGAACATCTTCGTGAAATGATTCTTTTTCAACCCCAAAAGTTACACGTACCAAGTAGACATATTCTGAAGCTCGATAAGCCCGTCTACAGGGAGTGGAACCGTCCTATAATGGGAATAGATCTGTTTATATAGGAAGTGGACCCGTCCTTCATGGACTCTAGATCTTGTTGTCCACTGATATATTTTTTCTTTATCTAGTGTCCTTGTACTATTTGTTTTTATTATTATTATTTTTCTTCTGCTTGTTCCTTCTTTTTTCTTCTTTTTCCTTTTTTTCTTTCTTGTACCGAATTAAACTAGTTTAATTTCTTCAACCACTGGCTACCTGGCTCGTTTAACCCCTATGGTTATTTCAGGTAGTCAGCACCCACTTAAACTCGATTACAGCATTCTTAAATATTATACATTTATGGGTGAATAAAATACTTGTTGTTGTCGTTGTTGTTGTCCTATATAGGGAGTGGACCCGTCCTATATAGCGAGTGGACCCGTCCTATATGGGGAGTTGACCCGTCTTGGTATAGAAAGTTGACCCGTCCGACATAAAGTTTAACCCTCCTATATAGGGTAGACCTGTCCTATATAGAGTGTGGACCCTTCCTATATTTGGAGTTGACCCACCCTATGTAAGACCGGAGTGGACCCGCCCTATAATAGCACTAGCCTGAGATCTGTCCAATATAGGGTGTATCAACTTCGACGATGAGATGAAACTTGAATGCACATCGGTACATGTTGCTATAATTTTTGCTTTACAAACAAACTTGCGAGTGTCGTTTACCATGCATTGCCGATTTAGACACAAGGTTGAAGGTCGCAAACAGTTACTTTTCAAAGTCCGTTTAATCACAACTTAATGCATTATAAAATGCCTTAAACCAATATGGTCGTTGCTATGACGGGAAAAAAGCAAATAAGAAAATACGGTAGGTGTCTAAGCGTGATACGACACGATAGGATTTCAGATCTCACAGCTCTAAAAATCGCATTAGGTTACAAGGCATGGCCAACAAGTTGTTTTTGCTGGGCAACATGTTGCGTAATGCGCAACAATATTGTTAGTTTATAAGCATGCAACATGTCACAACAAGGTAGCGCTAAATATCATTACCATGCACCATGCTATATGATCTCAAGTTTTATAGCGGAACACTGCGCCAAAAATCGTCTTCCCGTGTAACACCACCTCAAGATTTCAAGAGAGATTAAAACATTTTTTTGGAGTATATCCAACTTGCTTTGGATAACGTGCAGACATCATACATAGCGTCATCCGAGTAAACGTTTTCATAAAAGTAGAGTCCTCCCAGGAAAGAAATGATGCCAACTCTGCTACACGAGATCGTCCTCGCAACTCCTTGGAACGCAACGCCATTATAAATTGCGAAGCAACTCGCAACGCAAATTGCGCGTATAACAACATCCCTATCTGAAACTTGCTATGATGCAACAAGAACTGCAAATCAATTTGCAGAAAAAGTTGAGCAATCTCTACCATTCGCATTATTGCGAAACCTATTGCGGCGTGTAACATGTCTACTGCAACTCGCAATTGCTTGCTGTCGTAAGATTTGCTCAGCAAATTCCACGAAAACCTTGCCTCGTGCGATATGACCTTACTTTTCCGTGAAACTCAAAAGAAAAGCATATTTCGCGATTTTTGGCTAACATCCCACAATGCCAGATACTAGCGTCAATGTGGGTGCGATGTTACAATTCTAGTAGAATTAGGCAACATAATAAATGACTTGACATACGTTTTTTTGTTTCTCGAACTACTGAACAATTTAAATACAAGGGCGCCAAACGGGTAAATTATTCTGGTTGAAGAAATTGTAAGTATCTTGTAAACTTTCTTAATGACTGACGGGGTCTTAGTTCGCTCGTACCGATAGCGGCCCCGGCATCTCCGAGCTGAGCGGCACTCCATGTGTTGACTGCACCAAAGGCCGCCACAGCCTCCTCCTTCAGTTTGCTCATCTGATCCTCCGACCAACCCGTCAGACCGCCAAGGGTCGCAGCTGCACTCCTAGGGTCAAAAACATTCACACCTAGTGATAAATATTTAACAATTATTCCACGAACGCGCATTAGATACGAGCTTTTAGAATAGCGGACGAGGTGCGGAGTTTTCAGTCATTTTGAGGGAAAATTTTCCGTGATAAAATTGTCAGTTTCTATATTTGGACAAATTACAGGATATACCATTTATACCGTGAGTATAAAGCCAATCAGATTACCAGAAATTCGATATCCAGTGTTTGGTATTTAACAAATATATGTATCTCAAATCTAATGGATAGTGCCGGAAAGCAGTGTTCATATTCATAGGGACTTACGACACTCCATTCCATTCCATTTCCGGTTTATAAGACTTTTTAAAATTAAAATCTGAAATAATTTGAAGATGCTTAACACGTAAAGACTTAAAAGAAATCGAAAAATACATTTTAAAACAACAATGTTTCACAAGGCGTTAGAAACTTGAAAACTACATCATTTTTAATATTCATAAGATTAAGCGTTCGATCACAATCTAAGTTAACTGATGGATGATAAGGCTCGATCAGCTGTGCTTAGCCAGACTTTCAGAAGAACAAATTTGCAATGTTTGGAGCTGTGACCGCCAAAGCGTTGGGCAATAAGACATATAGATTGGATTGAAAAGATATGCAGTGATTACCTATACAGAAACAAATTAAACCATTTTGATTAAATCTGAGCAGATCAAATGTTCAGTTTTCAGAAGGGAAGTGCAAACTTGCCAATGTATGTTCAAAAACCATCCCGAGAGGATGGCAGAGAGGTTGTGAGGCAATGCCACCTTTCAATGTTTGAAACACCCGGAAGGATGGCAGAGAGGATTGTCGGGCGATGCCCCCTAGCTCTCAATGTTTGAAACTACATTCTTGTGTTCGTGGTGCATTCTCCAATATAACTTCAGTTGACAACCAGAAGAAAAGTTGTTTTGAAACACTCCATTGCCAAACGAATTTTAGAATAGTTATCTTCGAAGTCGTGATGATCAGTTGTGAGTAGGCTTCAACGAATCTCTTCAACCTAAGCGTCTTTTCCACACAAATTTCCCACAGTATTTTAACCCCCAAGCTGGTGGATAATACAGCATTTACCAAACTAATGGCTTTACTTTAAAGTTGCCGAATTATTCTTCAAAACGTAAATTAGTAATGTAGCAAAGAGAAAAACAAAGGCGGGCCGAGAGCTGGAAGAGTAAACTAAAAGCACTCATATCTGAAAATGTAAAAATCACCCACGGACTTTGTCCCCAGCTTTTAGCAATATGAACTTTGACACTTACATGTAGCTATCATAGTATCTAACGTACAATTCCGAAAGTAACGACCCTCGTTACTTTCGGTTTTAGCAGCCATTGGATGACGTTATTTTCGGGGGGACGGTGCCATTTTAGTTCGGCGATCTTCACCCTAGCAACTTATTGCGCATTGTTTTGAGGCCTTTCTTTTACGATGGCAAGTTTGTTATGGTTTTCTTTAAGTTACATAAAAACGTTAATGTTTGCTGTTTTTGCGTTGGAATCAACTGAAACTAAGATAAGACAGTATTTAAGAGCGTTTTCGCTTACATTAAAGCGGGGTCGTTACTTTCGGGGTGGAGGTCGTCATTTTCGGGTTTCTGTTAGCAGACTCTGAAAATTGACGTTACTTTCGGGGGATTCGTTACTATCGGGGGGTCGTTACTTTCGGAATTCTACGGTATTTTAATTGCTTTTCCCTGAATTTCGCGTTTGGACGAGTCTTTTTTTTCCTAAACTAAGTTAAAACTTAAACAAAGCGCAGAATGCGGGGGAGGTGCAGCCGTCAGTACAATGTGCTTTCTCAACCTCGTCCCCAGGGCCTTCTGGGTATTTTTTCAAAATTGCGGTTAAGAAGGCCCTTGGGACGAGTTTGGTGCTTCCTCGGGTCAAGACAACACAGTTATGTAGGCCGCTAATGGAGGATATCTTGTGGAGAAGAGGGGTGGTTTGGGGAACATTTTAGACTATTTGTGCGTGAGAAGAACAAGAGCAAAGATCAACATCAGGTTCTGGTTGCTCGAATGTTCCTGTGAGTGCTCATTCTTTATGAGAAGTGTTGGTTAAGATAATATTGTCAGCATGTACAAACCCACGCCGACAATTTTATATAGGAGAGTCATGCGACTATTGCCCTACACTGTGGTCGCAACAAAACCACTACTCACTTGTAAGCCGCAGTAGTGATCTCTCCAATCTCTGTAGGTGTCATTGCTACAGCAAAGAATTTTAGAGCTGCGATCTCGTCCCCAGTAAATGAAGAAACAGCTTTGTTCTTTTTTGTTTTGACTTGGGACCAGGCGCTGTTCAGCTGAAATGGACACAAGTTGATATGACTAATACAATAATAACCTAAAGTATAAATCGGTGAAACATAAGGAAACCCAAGATAGAACAAAATGGAACAGAGTATACCAGAACAGGCGTCAACCAAATATATCAACACAGGACAACACATACACAGATCAAAAATACAAGACGACACAACTGAACACATCATAACAGCAGAGGATGACACATAAAACACAACACAACATAATATAACATAACATAATATGATATAACATAACACAACATAACATAACATAATTAACACAACACAGCACAACACACTGGAACGGAGCAAAGCAGAACAGAATGAAAATAACAGAACAATCCTGAATAGAGCTAAAACAGAGTATCTAAAGCAAAGCAGAGTGCAACAAAGAAAAACAAAACAGAACAAATAATGGAATAGAATGGGCCAGGCTGGTAATAAAGCAAGGTAGTAGAAAAACGTTTATTTCTTTTAGTATACGAACACTGCAATTACCTGATCTGACGTGAATCCAGCTTCGCTGCCCAAACTCTCGATGTCGTCATCGCTGGCCAGGTTCATCTTTCCTAAATCAGTAGCTGAGAAACCGACGGCGATAACCCCGAGGGACTGGAGCTGGTCCGACGTGAACTGGGACACATCGCTGTTCCACGCCTGTGATGGTAAAACATTTCAATCTAGTTGTCCTCTATGTTAATTAAGAAATGGTCCATGCTTAGCGTGCGTCTTTCGCCTCGTGCCATTCAAACGCTTCTCTCGTTCTCTCCCAACTTCCCGCGTGCATCCATAACTCGATAGACACATAGCTAAGGCATGGGTCATTTCTTTTAGAACATTGCCACTGTCGTTTTATTCAGTATTTTTTAAAAAAATACACGTAAGCTGATAAAGTGTAGAATTATTCTAAACCGTTCTGGGTGTTTTTATTGGTTAAACGCAAGCACGCGTGATTTAAAAGACGCACGGACTTGCGTCTATCGGGATTTAGTTGCACGCTCGCGTCATGCAAAAAGCGCGCAAATATTGCCAGCTATCCCCATGCTTTCCAAACACTTCAAGGAATTCATGGACTCAAGGAACCCTGGACACCGAGAATACCCTCCTTCAACGAAAACACTAAAATCAGGGAATCAAAGGTAGTATCAAAGATTTCAAGTTGTGGAATATACCCTACCATTTCGTTTGTACTTGGAACAAAGACAGATTGAAGACCGTATATGAAGGTATTTAGGATTTCACGAAGGGTAGAAATTTGTTTTGAATACACACCACCCATTACTTCAATCTTACTGACGTCATTTAAGAGACCTCTCAAGGGCATTGTAAGAAATAATGATGACAAAAACCAAAAATCTAAAGTATATGCTTTCCAACTATTGGCTTACTTCGCATCACGCAAAATACTGGCGTTAAGCTCTTGGTAAACAAACTCGCAAGTTGATGCAAGACAGTTTAGATTTTGACCTTCGCACTTGCGTAAACGTGCTTTTCGTTTTGCTGCCAACTTGTATGAGCTTACGTTGACTTGCGACAAGTTTCTGTTGTGAAATTGAAAGATGAAGAAGTTGCACTGACATTCGAGCTTTTTTAAAGTCAGTGCAACTCCATGCAAGTGGGTTGCCAAACGAAACGCGTTGCCAATCGAATACTGCATTTCATCTACCAAACACACGATGCTTAAAAATATCAATTTGTTTATGTAGTTACTATGATTTGTATCTAAATCCCCATTGCAACCCAGACACTCTGTCGGTATTTGATTTTCAGGATGTCAAAGCTACCTTCTTAGCCAAAGCAGCCCATGCTTGAAGCTGTTCCTGCTTGAAACCTTTTATCTTCCCGATTTCTCCCACTGCACCAGCAAAGGATGTCGTGGATACGGTGGCGATATCAGAAGCTGTCAGACCCACTAGAGTTGAACCCATTGCGATTAGATCGTCTGCCGTCTTTGAGGCCAAATCTGTAAGTAACGCCAGCAAAACATTTCAGAGTGGCAGTGCTTACATTCAATAAAGGCCCTGTTACACGCTGAGCTTTCCGCGCGAAATACCTTACAACAGTATGACGAAACAAGCTTCACGAATCACTGCAGCGCCAGTTACGTACATACCTAGAATTTGACAAAATCACCACTGGCTTCAATGGCTGCATAAACTAGAAATCACTGCAGCAACTTATACCGGAAGCAATTTGTCGTTTCAGGGTGTATAACTCGCTGCACTGTCAAGTTTGTCTCTCACGGGTCTGGTTGGCTCGTCCTACATACTCAGGGGATTAAAACCGCTAAGTTTTTGCATTCCGGCCGGCAAGGGCGCGTACATTCGCCCAGAATATTCGTAAATCATTTGGCGCACTTCGTGAAACCTTACCCAAACAAGATGTGTGTATTTCGCTACCAAATTTAGACCTGAAGTTGAAGTTTTTACCCGTTTTAGGTGGGCCGCAAAACGTCTTTTATAAGCCATACGGCACATCCTCCTTTCGTCCAAAAACAGTAACCATTTTCAAACTGATATGTCAAAATCTATACCCAGTTTCAGATACAATTGGTTCAAAAACCCTGCCCTTTGCACCGCATACACCTGTATAGCTCATGTAAGGGAGTACCCCTCAGGAAGAATTAGCGACTTGTGGCCGGGAAAAGCAGAGCGCGGTGCGTGCCCTTATTGATGTAATCCCACGTCAAATGCCGCAAGTTAGCCAAGACTAAAACGAAACAAGTTGATAAAAAGCAAAGCACATAAACGCAAGTAATAAACGGGCAAAGGAATACTCACCTGCTGCGGCTCTGCGGCGCCTTGCAGAGGTTGTTTCAAGAGCTGTTACAACAACCGAAGCTTGTTCTTCGCTCAGGTCGAGCTCGCTCAGCATATCCAAGTTGCTTTCGATTAAACTCTGCAAACGATCAACGCTCAATACGTTTTTGATACAGAAATCAAGGTTTCTGTGCAAGTGAGCGTATGCATGTAGTTCTTTAAAAGATAAATACTTTTCGTGGTTCAGTATGATTCTATCGGCTTCGAGACAAACTTCGAATAGGAATTTTTTATGGTAAATATATTCAAAGATTAATAAATATTGTTTGTCATTTTAAAATCGTATCAATAAATGTTTCACAGCGAAAAAGTTTATTTTGGCCTCATGGACAACAGAAAGGGCAAACCTTGTTTGGAATTACATTAATTTCAAAGTTGATGTACTCTTCTTGAGTGATAACTGAAGTTCTATTTTAAACGAAGTAGCACTGCAAGAACTGTAAATACTTGTTATACCGTCAAAAGAGATGTCAAGGCTAAATACTACTGATCGTATTTTGGATAATTTCAAAAAGCCGGTTTACATATCTAGTGCTACTGGTGTACGCTAGTGTAAGCACGGTGTATGTGTGCGAACAATTGGGTGGTCGAAATGACGTTAGTTTGTAGCACAGTTTGCTTGACGTGTACATGTGCGTATGCATACATTTTGTTTGTTTGTTTGTTCGTATGTTTGTTTGTTTGTTTGTTTGTATGTATGTATGATATGTATGTTTGTATGTATGTATGTATGTTTGTTTGTATGTATGTTTGTATGTATGTATGTTTGTATGTATGTATGCCTATGTATGTTATCACATCAGTATTGATGCGGTATTGTTTATCGTGAACGCAACTACGTTTATTGGCGTTGACACAAAATTTAAGCACTGACACCTGCAAACAGCACTTGAGTACAATTTTCATTCAATTTTTTTATAAGTCAATAAGGTATTCACATAAAACTACTATCTTACTTTGTCCATCTGCTTAAAGTCATCGTTAGTCAATCCTGCGGCGATTACTCCCATGTCACGGAGGTGATCTTCGGTAAACTCCGCTACACCGGCAATCTTGTCTTCCTCTCTGCAACCGAAATCAAATTACAGTTCTTATAAGTTATCTGGGGGCACTTTTAATTTTTCAGGACTGGTCAGTTCCCAAATGAAGCGTGACAAGTATCAAAATTAGTTCCGGCTAGACTTCTAGAGTGGTTTAAATGTGGTAAGTTGAAGTGCTCTGATTAATATCCCAAATAATATTCCTACGGAGCGTTAGCCCAAGAAAGGAAATGGGCCCACACGGAGAAAGAGAAAAAATCTATGATCCCGGTGGGATTCGAACCCACGACCTCCAGAACAGATCACCGTTGCTCTACCAACTGAACTACAAGGCCAGAAGGGAGCTGGTCGTGGGAAATTAAGATGGTAAATTTTTGGTAAATAAACACGTAAGTGAAGGGGTAAGCAGTAAGGTTTGGTTGCTGTGCACTGTTTAGCATATATAGTAGTTTAAATGTGATAAGTTGAAGTGCTCTAATAAATATCCCAAGTAATACCTTCTGGGCGTTGGCCCTAGAAAGGAAATTGGCCCCGCACGGAGAAAGAGAAAAAATCTCTAGCCCCGCGGCGGGAATCGAACAGACTAGACTAGACTTGCCCTGCTAGTGCAGCTCAGTCCTGCAATTCCGGTAGCACGAGCTCGGGAATTGGGTGAGTTATGGCCAGAAAATAAGTACGCACGCGCCCGGGACTGTCTGATTTTTTAAGAAGGTACTTTGGCCTCATTACGCGTGTCACAAAGTCTGTAACGATATGCCTCCCCCCCCCCTCCTCCTCTTCCAAACGCTTCACAACCCGGAACAGGACGCAAATCGTTAAAAAATCTCAACTCTTTAGGATTACCAAAGTCCATTTATTTTTTAACTGTATAATTACGCGTGTTTGTTAATTGATTTAGCCCGGAAATGACACTTGAAGTTCATTTAAAACTGCTGCAAAATAGCTCTTCAAACAGACGCGGATCGCTAAAAAGTGGCAACGTTTAACTTTGCTTTT
>JAOBRH010438490.1:0-10686 GCA_027575125.1 Umimayanthus parasiticus | reverse complement strand
AATCCGAATAATATTAATAATAATAATAATAATAATAACAATAATAATAATTTAACACTTTAAAACAAGTGTGTCTGTCTGTCTATCTGTATACTGATGAAGGAAGGCCGGAGGAGAAGGGAACCACATTAAAAAGGAAAAAAATTTCAACAGTCAAAACAAGCATATAAAATCTATGACATTTTATTAAATCTCACTATGCAGCCATACACATGTTTTTATGTCATTCGTATTGCACGCATGTGCAATGGACGACCTTTTGTGAGAGGGCGATTTTGTCACTCGCTCACTCGCCCACTCGCTCACTCACTCACTCACTCACTCACTACTCCGCTGTTAGTTCGATTTGTAACCGCTGCAGTTATGCAGTGTGGGCCCCGTTTAAATTCTCACCCAAATCGATAGGTTTTCCATGAACCAAACATCATTTTGGTCTCATATTTTCCTGTGAAAACTTGACAGACATCGGCCAAATATCCCTTTGCTGGAAATGCTTTTAAACCATTGGATATTTCAGATCAAGAGTGAGAGCATCTGTGTGATGCGGGTGGGAAAAATAACGCGGCTGAAGCTTATAGTTGTAGTAAGAAAATGTTTCATTCAACTTCAAGCTCGGTTCTCATGTCGCCAAGAAGGCTTAATCACAGGTTAACTCAGTGAAAGCATTACTATCATTGTTGATGAAATTGTTACTGATGTTTTATCAAATGAGATATTCCAGAGAAGGCAATCGTTACAGTTTTGGATTTTAGAAATTAAAAACAACAAATGGAACGCGTTGATGACTGTACAGCCGGTCAGTGGCGAATGGTTTATTGCGGTTTTTCAAATTATGCAAGAATCCACCGTCAGATTTTTTCAAGACAAATCAGGATTTAAACGGAATAACAAGAATCTGGTTCATCTTCTCGTCAGAAAACTTGCATGCGCTGGATTTTAATACACTTGAACAGTGAATTCCACGCCATGTTGTCTTGGACAACTCCTTGTGACGGCAATTGGCCGTATTTACCCAGAAAGACGAAAGTTTCGCGTCTTAGACGAATTATTCGACTGGTAAATACGAGGCGCATCAAATGGAACAGTTTAATGCGTCTGGGTAAATACGAAACGCATCAAACGGATTTTTTTTCGCGGCCTTGCGTCAATTCTTAGGTATCGTTTAAACATCATCTTACCGAGTTCCAACTCTGCTTTCTCTTTTACCTGCCGATTCTTCAAACTTTTGCCCAATTTTCTCTTTATGTGTTCAAAGATTTCATTGTGTGAGGATTTTTTAAAGCTTGAGTTTCTAAGTCCACCACAAAAACGCTCCTCACTCGCAAGAACTGTTGCAAACACTTTTAGTTCTCAAGAGTTCTTAGTTTACCCACCTCCTTTCTTTCCCACTTGACAATTCTTTCTTCTTTGTCGCAATCTCGATAAATAAGAGGCGTCCGATCGGATAAAAGGCCTCATTTAATTCATCTGTTTACATGCACTAATGCCGTCTCGGATTTACCAGACGAATTGTTCGTCTGAGACGAATAATTCGTGTTTAGTGCGTCTGAACGACGCATTAAGCAGACGAACTAAACAGGACCGAACTTTAATTCGTCTGATCTAAAATCCCGTATTTACCTAGACGAATTATTCGTCTCAGACGAATAATTCGTCTTTCTAAGTAAATACGGCTATTCTTTTTCTCTTATTTTTTCTCCACGCGTACGGGAAGGCTTTAATAATCACAGGTTAGCTCAGCGGAAGCAGTACTTTCATTTTTCATAAAATTGTAAGAAACTGCCATTATTTATAGACAAAATTATTCCTTGTGGTCTATGAAATATGAATTAGGGTGCGTTCGATTGACCCTAGTCTGTCTATTCCGGAATAAGAATAAAGTTTCAAAATTCTCTCCTGATTCACAGAACAATCAAGTATCTAGTTAAAAGTGATAACTGAGGCGAGAGATATAACTCTGTTGTGTTTTTCTTCTAACGTTGCAGGAATTGTGGCCAACAAGATTGAACAAAGTTTTTATTCTGTTTATTCCTATTCCGCAATAGAGTCAATCGAACGCGCCCTAAGAGAGCAACATTAACTGGATCGGTGTTTTTTCTTCTAATGATGTTCAATAGATGATCCTGATCTCATTTTCGCACTCTAGTACTCTAAAGGCCTGTTCATGTTCATATGGAACCGTGCCAGCCCCGGTAAGCGGGCTGGCCAGGCAAGCGGGGAGAAAATTTTCGCGTCTTCATATGAGAAACATTAGAGAGCTTAAGCAACGAGGACGGGAACATCAACGAGAACGTTGTAAAACAATGGTTTAAGTTACAGAATACAATCACTGCACGTGGGAATGAAACCACCTGGCCACTTTTCCGCCGTCATGTTTAGAAACAGAACGTGATAACCTCAATTCACGAGTTTTGTAGAGAACGTGAACGTTAGAATACGAACCATTTCAATCTTCATGCAGCTTTAAAAACAAAGCTTATACATTTTCATATTCACACACCTTCAGGCAAAACGAAAGCGAAACGCACGAGTTATACAAAAAAGGAAAGGGAAAACGGAAAGTTAAAAATTCAACAGCCGTCTTCGTTGACGTTCCCGTCCCAGCTGCTAAACGCCTAAAGGTACTTCCCAGCAACCGGGACGTTTTCATGTGTCACGTACGCGCCGAAATCGAAAATGTAATGAAAACACATCGACAGTGCAAGCATGACGCGTACAAAGCTGGAGTAGCTACTGGCTTTACAACTGTTTTGTCGCTTATTTTACAACTTCACGGGAAAATCTTGCTGTGTAAAATTTCCGAAGTGATGCGGAACAGCTTGATTCTTGTATCAATTGTGCGAAAGCGTAGCTATATTCTGAGAAAAACTGTAGCATCGTAAACGAAGATTTCTTATTCGATAAAAGCGGAGCTGCTGGTATAAGCCTGGTCGCACTGATTTGTGATAGTAAAACATTTCGAATGGAATGGCATTCGTCTGAGAAATGGTAGAAAGAGAATTTCCGAATGACAACAGATTCTCTTGTCGAGCTCGTTCAAGAATTTTTAAAATGACGTCAGCAAGTTATTTCACACATGCGTAGTTGAAAACTTTTCATCCCACCTACCGGGATGGGCTGTTCATGTGAGAAAATGTGATGTTCGGCGTCACTCTGTCTCGGTTGCCGGTTACCGGAACAGTCCGCTTGCTCAGATCATATGAACGAAAAATAGTTTTATATGAAAAATAGGGAAGTGGCAAGATCTCGCCAAAACGGGCCATCCCGCTTACCGGGCTGGCTCACCTCCATATGACAAGCAAATATATCTGACAACCAGAAGAGGGGGCGGCATAGTTTAAATCGGATGACATAGCTCATAGAGCCCTTTGATCCATTGTCTCACTTTCTAATGCGGAAGTCTTTCCAGTTTGCTGACTTTTTGAGGTGCAGAATTGTTGTTAATTTGTTTTATCTTTGTACCTACCACGTACACTGACGTACGGTCGTGGCAACATAGGTTTGGGGTATCATAGCCATGATGCCAAGTTTTTAAATGTAAAATCACATCCAACTGAAAGATGCTCTATCAAATGAAGTGTCACCATCGTAGAAGATAACGACTTTACGCCAATACTCGTGGGCTTTGGGGGTTTTGCGTGGGCGTCACGCCAGGGAATCTTTTAATTAACTATAAATTTTGACCAGTAGACACTTTAAAACACCTGGTAATTTCATTTCCGGAATTATAAGTTTATAACTTCCATTTGTGATTAACTCAAAAGCGGATGGTATCGCACTAGGAACAACTGAAAGCAAAACGGCAAGGGAGTTAGAAGTCTTTTAAGAAAAGTGCAGCTAATTGCTAATCGCCACTGTGACTAGATTTCAGCTTGTTGTGCGAGGATATACATATAATATACAAGCAGCATGGAGCTATGGACTGAACAAACTGAAAATAGTAAGATATATATGTTCTGCTCTCATGACAGTGTTCTTCTCTGCATTGTAGAATGCAAGAATTCAAACAAGCTTAATAATAATAATAATAATAATAATAATAATAATAATAATAATAATAATAATAAACTTTATTATACACAGAATTAAAAAAAGCTGCCATTTACATTGAAGCTGTGTACCGAAATACATTACGATAAAGTATAGATAATTGTACAAGAAAAATAAATGATTACTTAAAATCGCTAACAATTCCCAGTATTTAAAGTTATTTAAAATAAGATAATTCTAAAACCGAATGAATATATATTTATATATATATATATATACATATGAATAAAATGTAAAATAGCTCAGCATTCTAATACATGGTTTTGTTTCTTTAACCAATTATTTGAAGTAAAGCTCTCTTATCGATTTAGAATTCTTTACAGAACTTAGTAACTTATTGAAAAAGTTAGCTGCGGCATATGAAAATGATCTTATTCCTAGTTTAGAATCAATCCTATTGAAATTAATGTGTCGACGTCCCCTAATGTTATAGTTATGTATATCTGAATTACGAGAAAACATAGTCAGTAAGTAGGATGGACAAAAACCATTTAAGCAACATAAAACGTGAAGACATTTGTGAAAAGTCCATCTCTAAGTAAGTGGTAACCAACCTTAGTTCCTTTAAAAGCTGTTGAGAGCTAACTTCCCTAATTTTACGCTTAAGAATAATACGAGCACCTCGTTTTAGCAATCTCAGCAGAATCTCCAAATAAGTCTTGTCAGAATTGGACAACACAGTATCGCAATATTCATATAAAGGTTGAACAGTTGAATTATGTAGTTGCTTACATATGTCGATGCTAATAAATATTCTGATTCTACCAAAGAGTCTAAGTCTGCGAGATACTTTAGAAGCTACAGTGTCAATGTTTTCCTGCCAATTCAAATTAAAGTCAAAAATAACTCCTAAGCATTTGACAAAATCTTTTATCGGAGCAAATGTTTCAAATATCTTTAAAGCAGGTCTACTAGCTTTAACCAGACGCCGGCTTGCGCCAAACCCCATGATATTTGTTTTGGAGCAGTTGACTATCAGACCATTTTCACGAAACCAATTGCTTAAGGATTTAAGATCTTCTTGAAGGGTATGCTCAATGATCTTAAGAAAGATTAAAAGGGATAAAATTATGGACTAATTGTAGACTAACGCAGTCTTTGATAACTCTTTGAACCATTTTGGTAAGTCTGTATAATTATTTCATATGAATTACTGTTTTATCTAGCATTTCAGTAAAGTTAATATCTAATAGTTACATGTCATAAAGTAAGAAACCATTATTATACATATGAGCATTTATGTGCTTTCAGCAGCTACAAATGAGTATAGCTTTTACTTTTAGGCTTCTTTAAGTTGGAAAGTCTTTCACTATAACATTACGTTCAAAAGGACACTCAAATTGTCAACAGGAACAAAATATAATTCAGCCCAGATTTGTGAATTACTCGCTTTTTTTTATAAGAACCAGTAACTAATTTTCCTAAGTTTGGGCTGTTCTCAGTAACTTTTTGGCCATTTCAACCTCAAATTGTTCTTAAATTGTTTTTATTTCGTGAATTGACTACGACGATGGAACCAGTGACTACATAAAGGACACGAAATTGATGGCATCGAGATAATCTTGATGGACTAAATTTACTGTAGTGTAGTAGTTATACTGTAATGTTGTTGCAAAACTGAACAGATTCCAAACAAAACGTTAGAAATGTTTTTATGATGGAACTTACATGTACATCTCAATCTGTGTCAAGGATTAAATAAAATACTTAAATTTGTCTGATCAAAATTTTAGCCTGGTAATTGTTCTTAGTTTGTTCTTTATTTTTGGGCAAATCTCAGCCTGGGTGTTCTTATAAAGTTTGTTTTTATACCAAAAAAATGTGTGATACAAAGCTTATGTTATTTCAATTTTTGTAGAGCCTGAGTCAATCGTCTCAACAAAGCCGAGCACACAAGCCAGTGTGAGTCCAGAGGCGAAGACGAGGACTACTGGAGAGAAAAGACAACAGCACAATAACACTATCCATCTCTGGGAGTTTCTGCTGGAGTTATTGGCCGACGATAGATGCTCAGCCATGATTAGTTGGAGTCGGAGAGAGTGTGGAGAGTTTGTACTGAAAAACCAGCACGAAGTTGCGAAGAGATGGGGCATTCTCAAGCAGCGCCCGGGTATGAACTATGATAAGCTGAGCCGGGCATTGAGGTATTATTACAAGCAAGGGATAGTCAAAAAGGTCAGTGAAAGTGGTTTACCAAAGCAGTTCTTTTAAATTTTCTCCCAATATATTGCACTCTAGGGACAAGCTTCTTAAAAGGCAATCAGGGCAAAGGTTTTGAACGCTTCTCTGATTCATTTTCTTTCTTAGGATTAAAGAAAGAAAAGTACAAAAGAAAAATACAAACAGGAACACAACGAAATTGGTTCATAAACCATTGTCTAGGGTTCGGTGAATATCTCTGTTACATGCACTTTTGTAAGATTTGATCAAATCCTAAAAGCATATTTTATTAAGACCAACCTCAGGCCGGACATTTATAGGTACTTAATTTAACAGCAAGGGATAGTCAGACATGTTTAACTAAACAGTTTTTTTTTTTACTTTCTCCCAGTTTATTCCACTCCAGAAACGTCAATGAGAGGTCTTTCGGGGATAGGGTTTTTAAACTCTTTTCTGTTTGTTATATCTTATTCATTAAAGAAAGGAAAAATTCTAAAGAGAAACACAACAAAATTTGTTCTTAAACCATTGCCTAGGGTTCAGTGAATATCTTGGTTACACGCAGTCCTGTAAGAGAAACTTCATAACGACAGGCGTTGGAGCTCAGATTTGACAAAACCTAAAGGCAAATTTTATTAAGAACAATCTTAGGCTGAAGCCTTAACTCAAGTCCAAAAGGCCCAATTTTCAGCCAGAGTAGTTCATTAAAGCATTAATTTGAGACCGGAATTGTCAAGCAGTAGAGTTAAAAATATCGAGATTCGACCAATCTTCATCATCAGGTTGTTATATATAAAATAGTTTCTGCCATCGATCCTTTGTTTAAAAGAACATCTCAGAACTTGATATTTTAAACAATTCTGTGTGCTTCCAAGTTAAACTTTATGAGCTAAATTACGATCCTGTCTGAGGGCCTGCTCGTATGGAAATGTGTCAGCCCGGTAAGCGGGCTGGCCCGTTTTGGCGAGATCTCGCCGCATGGCCTATTTTTCATTCGGTAGTCAGCTGCCGAGATCCCGGCTACCGGGCCAAACAAAGTGGCGCCGAGCATCACATTTTCTCACATGAACAGCCCATCCTGGTAGGTGGGATGAAAAGTTTTCAACTACGTATGTGTGAAATAACTTGCTGACGTTATTATAAAAATTCTTGAACGAGCTCGACAAGAGAATCTGTTGTCATTCGGAAATTCTCTCTCTACCGTTTTTCTGATGCCATTCCATTCCAAATGTTTTACTATCACAAAGTGCGACCAGGTTTATACCAGCAGCTCCGCTTTTATTGAATAAGAACAGTTTTCTCAGAATATAGCAACGCTTTCGCAAGATTTGATACAAGAATCAAGCTGTTCCGCCTCACTTAGTAAATTTTACATAGCAAGATTATTTCGTGAAGTTGTAGAATATGCGACAAAATAGTTGTAAGGCTAGTAGCTATTCCAGCTTTGTACGCGTCATGTTTGCACTGTCGTTGTGTTTACATTTTCGATTTCGGCGTGTACGTGACACATGCAGTCTCTTTCATTTTTTTGTTAGTTTTTTGTTGATTCATTCTTATTCCTAGCAAGGGTAAAAAATATCTATTTTCAGGGAATTTAGCATTTATTTCTTTGTCCACTATTATATTTGCCTTTCTCTATATTGGTTTATAAATACCTGATTGATTTTTGCTTTTTTGCTTTTGAAAAAATCACAACTCAAAATATATTGTCTTTTTCTGGGAACTAGCAATACTGACCAGTATGTCGAAATGATTAATTTTAGAAATATAATAGAACTTTTTCAGTATGACACTGGCAAAGCGGTTGCTTATTGCGTAATATTGAGTAAATTGCCAATTTCTTTGACTGAACTACAAGGGTTATGAATAAGGCTTTCTGTATTTGTTGACAAGAAATCATTTGTGTTTACAATGTTATCACTTTTCAAAATTGAGAAGCCACAAGTAGTTATTTTGTTATATTTTGTTTTGAGAGTGAATATGTTTTTATTCTGTACATGGATGCAGACAAGTAAAACGGAAATAGGAGGCACTTAGGCCATGAGGTCAGTTAGCAGAAGAACTAGTACTGCTCATCACTTGTAAAAAACAAAGAATATATGAGAGGAAAAAGAGACTACGAAGTAGAATTTGGACCCGAAGGCGGAATCTAAAGATTGCTTGAGAATTTTTTCGAGATACGAGGAGTTGTATGTCGAAAATTAAATCGAACCAAAGTTTTATCTACAAAAGAACATAATTTGGTGCTCTGCAACTATGTAGGCGCTCACCAAATTAATTTCCGGATAGTATATTGGGTTAATTCAAAGTGTTTCAGTATTTATGTCTGACACAATAGATGGTAAGGGTACAGATATCCACTAAAGACGAAATAGTTAATTTTGCGTCTTCGAATGCAGGAAGTGATTGCTATGTTCCAAAGCAAAACAAAACGAAACGAAACAGAAACCCGGATGTGGAAGGTCTGCCCAATAATGGCCAATAAACAAATAACTTGAGCAGGAGCAAAGGTTAAATAAAAAAAACTGAAACTACTGATTGTCATGAGTGAACAAAGTTGGGACAAGCAAATGGAATATGTTTAAATCCTTCTAATTTAAGCTAACCAATTTCTAATAGACATTTCTGTAGTTTAGCAACGTGATACAGTTTGTAACAGAATCAGAATCAGTTTATTTAAACACAGTTTACAGAACATTTACCTGAGATAATAATTTCTTCTGGATAACAAATTAAATCGACTAAAGTATAGATATGGTTTTAGTGAGGTAGTACCTAATATAAAGGCTAAGTAAACTGAGAAGCTATCGAGTTAGCCCTTAGTAGTGAATTTCAACTTTACGTTTGAGGGAATAATGAAAATGAAAAGGAAGGAAATACTAGGATCGTTTAATTTAGAACACTACTTGAGTTGATGAAACAACAAGTAGTTCTTTGTTTCTTTGGAAAAAGACATTGAGCTCTTGAGTGATCTTATGGCTGTGGGAACTTTGTCTCAGACTTTAGATGCAATGAAAGAGATGGTTTGTTTACCTATACATATGTTCTACAAGATGGTGTATGAAGGTTTTGCCGAGAAGAGTGTCTAGTATTGCAACTATGGTGTTCACTAGCATATTTAAAGCAGCTATCAAATTGCTTTTGCAGCTGGTTTAATTAATTGCCATTTCTGGACAAATTTGAGGATGTTAAGGTGGAAAAAGTTCTTAATTGTTAATTCCCCTTTTTGTAGTCAGAACAAGTTAAACAAACCCAGGAAGTTCAACATTCTGGAAAGATCGCTCAGAGAACGTACAACAACTTCCTGTAATAACTAAGTTCTGCTCATATGTCTAAGAAAACAAAAGACTCTTTGTCTTTCATGGCACAGTTGTAATCTTTAACATCCTTCTTTTGCTTAAAGTGACCACTAACAGTTCTCATAATCCATTTAAGTCTCCCATGAGCCATCTAGAAAACTAACCTTTTTGTTCAATACGAATCCGTGACTGGTAAGCAAACTAGTGTGAGCAGAAACTTAAATAGATTGGCAAAAATCTTTATTGTTCTCTACAATTTTGTGCCATAGACTAAATCAGTAGTTGCAAAATTCTTGAAGCAACAACATTTCATGACAAATCTTGTCACGGTTTTTACTCCGAAAATAATTTTTATCATATTTGTCTTTTGTTTCTGTCCCAAACGGCCCTGTCTTGTTTGGTTGCAAAGTTTCTCTAAAAGTCTTTTTCTTAACAAGTTTCTGTTTTAGGTCAATAAGGCAATCAACAATGTTAGCATTGTTAGCTTAAAACAGAAAATTTGTCCTTACAAGACATTGATCTTTAGCCTACTTCATCGCATAGTGATTAAGAGCTTGGGTGAAGAAAGGAGAGATTATTTCCGCACGAAGAACAAGAGTCTCTACAATTTTTTGCAGTAGACCTTCTTTTCATTAGTTGCAAAATTCTTGAAACAACATTTCAAGACAAATCTTGTCATGGTTTTTACTCCGAAACGAATTTTATGACATTTGTCCTTTGTTTCTGTTCCAAAGGTTGGTTTCAAAGTTTCTCTAAAAGTCTTTTTCTTAACAAGTTTCTGTTTTAAGTTAACAAGGCTAACAAAATTGATCTTTAGCCTACATCATCGCACAGCGATTAAGAGCTTGGGTGAAGAAAGGATAGACTATTTCCGCACGAAGAACAAGAAAGTTTCAAACCTCTTATTGTTGCAGAAATCAAAAACAAGAGAACAGCATGTATTCACTGTTCCGATCTACAATCTATCAGATAAGAACATATCCTAAACAGTGTTTAAAATCATGTGCCTTGGCCTGAACAGCAGTTTCGTAGGGAGGACTTTAACACAAAAACTAGAATTGCAGTAGAATTTGATTATTTTTTCTAACAAGTCCAACATGAAGTTTAAAACCACCGGAAATAACATTTTAAGAGGCTGTCGCTGTAATTTTCGCCGACCACTCGATCCGGGTAAAGT
>JAOBRH010438379.1:0-10686 GCA_027575125.1 Umimayanthus parasiticus | reverse complement strand
TTTGGAAGCTTTACTTTTCTAGCCAAAAGCAAAGACACTTGGTAAAGTTTGGGTGGAAATTCAATTCAGATTACAAGAACAATGTGTTGGCTACATGATACGGTTCATTTGGCTACTGTAACATTGCAGGAAAGTAGATAATTTGGAGGTTTTCTGAAGGTTGGTCCAAAATCGTCACTTAGGCCGTTTTTGCACCGAGCTCTTCAATTGTTGTCGAGGTTAAATAACAGTTGATCAACATGTTTGAGTAGGGCAGTTTCTGTGCTATGACACTTGTGAAAACTGGATTGATTAGAAAACAAAAGCTTGTTTTCACTTAGATATGCGTAAAGATTGTTGTGGACATGCCTCTCAACAATTTTTGACAGAACTGGTAAAACAGATATTGGACAATAGTTATTTACGTCACTGGGATCCCCTCTCTTGAACAGTGGTGTCACTTTAGCCGTCTTCCATGTCCGTGGAAAAACAGCACTGTTAATTGAATAATTGATTAATTTCGTAACCGATGGTACAATAACGGGAGCAGCAATCTTCAGCATACGAGCACTGATTTTGTCCACACCCATTGCTTTGTGGGAGCTTGTACTGTTTATTATACCAATTATGTCTTTCTCCGTCATTGGTGGAATAGAGAAACAAATGAATATATTTGGACCAAAGCTAGAAATCCTAGGGGATATGAAAAAAGGAGGAGTAGGTCTCAGAAGCCAAGTCTTTTTTGAAAGGAATATATACGGTAGGCTAAATCTGGGAAATCCTCAAGAGGGGATGGGGGAGGGAAGTAGGTCTCAGAGGCCAAGTTTTGTGAGTTCACAATGAATATGGGATAAACCTGGAAAATTCCAGGGGGTGAGGGAGAAGAAGTGATGGGTCTTGATCAGAAGCCAAGTATTATTTAAAGGAAAGTATAGGCTAAAACTAGAAAATCCTAGGAGATGGGGGAAGGGAAGTAGGTCTCAGAGGCCAAGTTTTATGAATGACATATATGGGATAAGCCTACAGTAAAAAATCCCAGGGGGTGAGGGAGAAGGAAGGGTAGCTCTCAGAAGCCACGATTTTTAAAAGGACTGTATGCTTGGACTAAAACTGGAAAATCCTAGGGGTGGGGCAGGGGGAGGGATGTATCAACGAACACTTTCAAGACTTAAGGCAGGGTAATGGATATTTTCTGGTAGTACCAACAATTCATACAAAAACATCAAAACAGACATACTGAAATGACTCTATATCCTAAGCTTGAGAGGGTAAGAATCTGTTTGAAGAACACATCTGCTGTTCCACTGGCTGGGGGTAGACAGATAAGTGGGCAGCGCACAGTCCTTGGTCCTGCGTCATAGATCAACCACTCCTTTTCTGCTGCACTGTCGACAACAATCTGCAAATTTAAAGTTTATACATTTGAAACAGATGCTAGTTGGCTTAAAACATTACAAAACATGTTTGATCTTAAATAAATCTTTCTTACTACCATAGTCATTCTGCTATTAGCTGCAGCATTTTTACATGAAATCAATAGCTTTTTTCAAAATTTCTTCCTGAAGAAGGGGTCATGGCTTATAGCTGAAACTTTTCATTTGAAGAATATTCCAAACCCAAATACTCTCTCTCCGAATACATAAAAACAATAAATAATAGAGTATTATGGCTCTGGAAAAAGCCGGTTTATCGCTAACTCTTCGTCCTCACTGTCTGTCTCAAACTTGTTGTTTCTGCACCAAAAGATGAGTTGGTACATATAATTATGTCAACTTCATCTGTTGACTTTAAGTTTGAAATTTAACAATCATGAATATTTTAACAGTGAAAGGTCAAAGTTAAACATCAAACATTTTAATCTGAAGAAAATCAAGTGACAAGCAAGAGCAAGATATGCCACATTACTTAGTTTGTTTTAAAACTTCATCCTGGAACAGCCAGAAGGCAAAGAGTTTGGACCAGTACTGAAGCAGTCCAAGAAGGAAAAATAATATAATGAAGTCTCAATTATACTTGACAGTAGTTTTTTCACTAAAAAGTTTCAAAATTTTATTGCATCTTTGAAACACCGCCAAAATCACAAAGTAAATCTCTGTCATGTTGCATTTGGTCAATCCTTATAAGTTATGGAATTGTTTACTTGTTTCAAGAACCCAGGAAACCAATAAAGTGCTCACACAGTTTTTAATTTTTCTCCTTTGGAAAAAACAAAATACTTTTTTTGTAACAAACTGGCTGTTGTGCTTAGTTATATAAAAATATTTCTTACAAGGAACTAGCTGTTATACAGCAAACAAGTGTCCAAGTGGAAAGAAACTCTTTTGCCTCATTCACACCAACGCTTAAACATGTTTTAATGCTGTTTAACTAAACAGGTTTAAAAATTATTTTCCAGCACAGCAAGACTTTCAGCTCAAAATTTATAGTAAATAGTTTTTGAAAATAGCCATCCAAGTTGGATTCAGTCCTGAAGATTTTTATGCTTGCTATTTACAAGAACTAGCAACTTGAAAAAGTCAGTTTAATTAAACATGTTTGTGTGTGAATGCAGCATTTGACTTCAGCCGACACATGACCACATGTTACTGTCTTACATGACAAAAAACTCCTCAGATGGGGTTTCTTGGGCATCAAAAAAGCTGTTTGCCTTTCAGATGCAAAATCATAAAGAATTTGGCTCCAATTCACAATGATTTCATGGTGCAGCTTATAGCCGATACATTTCCTATTTTTTTTTCTGGTTTGAGTTTGGTTCAAAGATCTGCTGAAAAGGGGGTTGTGGCTTATAGCCAAGATCAGCTTATAGCAGATAACTGTACGGTATTCAGCTCAACGCCAGGATTGGCAAGGCCTCAACAGCAATGGCCCACTTGCAACAAGAGTATGGGACAAACTCCATGCTGACCACCAACACCAAGATGAAGGTCTACCAAGCCTGCATGCTCAGCACACTTCTGTACAGCTGTGAAACCTGGACACTGTACTCCCGCCAAGAACACAGACTAAACACCTTTCATCTGCATTGCCTCAGGCAGATTCTGGGCATCTCCTGGCAAGACCATGTCCCAAACGATCAAGTCTTGGAGCAAGCAGGAATACAGAGTGTGTTTGCCATCCTATAACACAGAAATGCCTGCACTGGCTAGGTCATGTCAGGCACATGCAGGATGGTAGAATCCCAAAAGACATACTGTATGGTGAGCTGGCTACTGGATCCTGACCTGCTGGAAGGCCTGTTCTCAGGTACAAAGATGTATATAAACGAGATATGAAGACAGGCAACATCAACCCAGCAGACTGGGAAGCCACAGCTGCAGATCGCAGCAGCTGGAGACTCGCCATCAAGGCGGGCATCCAAGCAAGCGAGCTGAAGAGAGTGGAACAGTGGAAGGAGAAGAGACAGCGTAGACGGCAGAGGGCGGCATCAGCATCCACAGAGCCAGGCACTGTCTACACCTGCAGCAACTGCAACAAGGCCTGCCACTCCAGAATTGGACTGTACAGTCACAGCAGGCACTGCAACTCAACCACGGACTGATCCACGGCACAAATTCCATTGTCTCCCGAGACAGACGGATGCCAACAACAACAATTCAGCTTCACCCTGTTCACTGACAATTGACCCTTTTCAGCCTCAACCAGTTTATCAGTATGTAAATTCTCTTTACATTATCCACACAAAATAGGTTTTTTGGTAATGAGAATAAAGCAAGTGATCATGCGCAACATTCATCTAGAAAATGAAAAACAAAATTCTCCCAAACTGTTTTCAACAAGGAAACTAATGAGACAGTTAAAGAGATTTCAGCAATTTTTATTAGTCAAATGGCATACTAAGCCTCACCCTGTTTGGGTCCAATTACAGATCACAATTAACCTGCATATCAAGTGCAAAAGCAAAGGGGAAAAGGGGAGGGGAGAAAAATGGAGCAGAGGGAATTGGGGAGAAAGGAAGGGAAGGCAATGCTTACAACCAAAGCCCGCCTAATGCTCTGCCGCCCACATTCCAAACTCGAGTCAAAATCGTGTCATCTATCATTAACCTGTCATGTCAGAACGTACAGTATTTCAAGGGTCAATGAGGCTGGGTCACAATAAACCATCATGGAACAAATTGTGTCAGCATGGAAGGAAAACCTATCCACTCAATTTGTTGAGCTACTGGGAAACAAAGCCATTGTGGTCGCAATAAAGTGGCAAATAATCCAAATGAAAATTGTCAACTGTATATATAGAACCTCAAAATAGAATATTTCCCAAGCATATCATGCATTTAAATCTGTTCAAAGTTTGCACAATGAAAGAAGCTCCGACTGATGCTACAGATTTTAGTCTCCAAGCAATTTGAAGTAGAAAATTCTCCTTCTAAGTATAAAGTTGTTTACAATCCCCGTGGAAAAAATTGTGGACACAGAATGAGTCATTCAGATCAGCGTCTTCTTCACCGATAGCATGAGTACAGTGTGAACAATCATATGATGGGCATTTATTCTGCGGAGTTACACAAAAGTAAAGGGTCAAAGTTCTAGCTCCCAGGAGAAGCCCACTGGATCACAAATCAAAACGTATAAGTTCACCTGTTAACAAGTGCAATGTTAGTTCCAGAAGTCAAATAAGTTTCTTTCAAGACAACAGCAAAGTGCCAGTACAAGCAATAATTAATCAATGACCATGGAAAATGCTATGTTGTCCCAACTGAATGTTGACGATCTACCGTTTGAAGGGAATCTCCAACCTTACAAATTAAACTTGAAATAATTACATATTCTTGTGAGAGTATGAATTTTAAAAGCAAGTTCGCTGATAAGAATACAAGAATATTGAAACTTAATTTTAACTGCCAAACTGTACTTTACAGCATAATGTGACATATCTCAACCAATCAACATTTTGCGTCCAGATTTTGAATATATACACGAAGTTATGTGGGCTTTGATTGTAAGTGCTCCCTTCCCTTCTTTCCTCCCTTCCTTCCCAGTCCCCTCTCTTCCATTTTTCTCCCCTCCCCCCTCCTCTAAATCCTCTTCCCTTTTGTGCTTGCTACACAGGCTAGATCATGATAAAACCCTTTACCAACCCCTTTTCAGAACAAAACAATGTGAATTTTCCTGCCCAATTTCTAACTTTTAAAACTAAATATGCAATTTCAGACCAAAATGACTTGGAAAACTGCCCCCATTCGCAACACACTTACTCAAATAGCTCATACGAGGGAATACCCCCAGAGGCCCTTGGGATACCCCCCTGGCATGACTCACACATGGCAAACTGTACTTTGCACACTTTTCTATAGAACATGATATGCACAGAATAAATTGTAAGCCATGCGATGATATTCTGCAATCCAGCAATAAATGTTATTTAAGCCATTTCATGCACTTCTGTGAAGGAGACACATCTAGACACTGCAAAATTTTTGCAATTGCGAGTCAGTCCTGAATAATCAGAAACACTTAATGTATGATACATGTAATTAGAAGTCATACATTTTTACACCTTCACAGTTCGCAAACTTGATATCAGTTTCTATCAAAGGTAGCTAGAATTTGCCGTTTTAACTGAGCGTGTTTGACACTTCCGCAAAACTTGACAACAGACGAGCGAAATCCCATGTAGGATCCTTGTTCTGTTCAAAGTCCATGATGATGAAAGTTTCCAATTACTTACCCGTTTCAAAGGCACTGTGCTCCGAAAACTGAGATACTCCTGTGATCTGCTAATAGCCGACGGTTCACTCATATTTCAGTTTCAAACAATCACAATATTTGGCCAATTGTGAGAAAGCTGCGGTGTCGTTCCAGAACAAAACAAGATGAACAGTGAACTGGGTATCGTCAGACGTCACTTGTTCGCTGAATATACACACTTTAAGTCCCCTCCTAACGAGCTCAGAACTTCGAGATTGCTGGGGAAAATCAGCTGCAACAATAGTGGTCACATCTGTCTATTTATACAGATTTGGAACTGAATTACAAACGCGAATGTAAACAAGAATGATTGTCCTTCCACTTTTGTTGCACTAACGAATGGCTGACAGAGAGCACAGGGAGTCGTTACCAGGCCACCCTGCCACAGTCAACATTGACCGGTTTCCGGTTACTGGAATCAATTCGTCCTCGTGGTCGACCAGCCTGGCGAGCTGACCACAACTTGCAAAGTCTGTAAACACAGGAGCAAATCTAACATGATCACTCATCAGTGCGGAATAAAATGGCACAAGGTAGACGTCCAGCTGGCAAAATCCTTTCAGCCCCTTTTCAAGACAATCCTGGTGAATTATACTATAAAGAGATTCTTCAAAATCTCAACAGCCTTCGCCACGAGAGTTCTCTGTGTGATGTGACTCTGGTTGTGGAGGGGAGGGAATTTAAAGCCCATCGTAATGTGCTGGCAGCCAGCAGCCCCTACTTCCGTAACATGTTCACAAGTGATATGAGGGAGAAAACAGAGGGTAAAGTCACCATCGAAGCACTGACCAGCTCGGTTATGGAGGATCTGTTGTCGTACTTGTATACTGGAGCTGTAGAAGTTACAAATGAATCGCGCGCCAGAGATCTCTTGTTTGCGTCAGACTACCTCATGGTCCCGC
This sequence comes from Umimayanthus parasiticus, assembly GCA_027575125.1. Classification (NCBI taxonomy): domain Eukaryota; kingdom Metazoa; phylum Cnidaria; class Anthozoa; order Zoantharia; family Parazoanthidae; genus Umimayanthus; species Umimayanthus parasiticus. The sequence continues at coordinate 4,118 of JAOBRH010438379.1, read as the reverse complement.
GTTTGAACAAGATGGCCGGCGATTTCCTTCTGAGAGATCTCTCAGTTTCGACCTGTATAAGTGTATATCAGCTTGCTGTAGCAACCAGGAATGAAGTTCTGAGAGCTGAGGCGTTAAGTCTTATAAACAAACATTTTTTGCGTGTCACGAAGTCCAAAGATTTCATGAGTCTGAGTGTTGATGAAGTGATCGAGTGTGTTTCAAGTGATGATGTTGAAATCAGAGCAGAAGAGGAGATCTTTGACGTGGTTATCCGTTGGGTTGAAGACAGCCCAGATAGAAGAAAGGAATATTTGCGTCGTTTACTTTGTCATGTGCGACTGACTTTGATACCGCTAAGTTATTTGCACTCCAAAGTGTTACAGAATGGGTTTGTCAAGGAAAATCAGGACTGCATGGAACTGGTTTTGCAGAAAATGGGAGAGCTAGCAAACCAACAAGATGGTGGTTTGTCTGAGAAACCAAGAAGATGTTTGGAGACCCATGTGCATTGCTTGCTGGCCTGCGGTGGATGCATAAAGACTCGCAAAGAACCAAGCAATGTTAACTGCTGTTTTGTGCCTGGTGAAGGGAAATGGTACCGCCTTAAAAACATGACAACAAAGCAAAGTTGTCATACCGTTGTTTCATGCCAAGGCTTTGTTTACAGCCTTGGTGGATTTAAACCAGGTTTCAATTATCCATTTGTTGATAAAGTGGAGCGGTTTGACCCTGCTCTTAACTCATGGATAAAAATTGCACCTGTGCCTACACTCGTAAGAGAAGCAGCATATGTGGGTGCTGCCTCACTTAACGGTCTTTTGTATGTTTGTGGTGGTTCAAAAAGATCCCTGGGACTAGTCAAATTTGGCTCAAAACATATGTTTTCTTACAACCCAAAGACTAACTCCTGGCAGAAGTGTGCACCAATGATACACAGTCGAGCAGCTTTGTGTACAGTAGCCGCAGGTCAACACATCTATGCCATTGGTGGAGAAGGAGAAAATGGTGCACCAAAAAACAAAGTTGAAAGGTTTGACCCAAGAAGTAACAAGTGGAAGATAGTAGCTCCAATGACACATGCGAGAAAAAGCCATTGCGGAGTGACATTTAAGAAGAAAATTTTTGTGTTTGGTGGTGTTACTGGTAACTCCAGATCCACACACAGTGCAGAAATGTATGATATTGGGGATAACCAGTGGCAAGAAATTTCAAACATGCAAGTGCCAAGGGTTTGTGCTGGTGCCACTGTTGTTCAGGGGCTTATTTACATCATTGGGGGAAACAGGCCTATAATCTCTGCACCAGACGTTCACAAGAGACTGATAGAGTGCTATAATCCCTCAGCTGGACAATGGGCAGACAAAGGTTCATTTTGTTGTAATGAATTTGTAAAGTACTTTGCTTGTTGTCCAGTAATGATTCCGAAGAATCTCTTCAAGTCACTGTCACAACTGAAGTGGTAGCTTGTCATTTTGTCATCTGTGGTAAGGATCTGTCACCAAAACAACAAAATAAGTGAGCAAAATGAAAACAAACAAAAGTTGTTGGATGTTTAACAAACGTTGAAAGCTTAAATTAAACTATTAATGCTTGTTCAGTTTAGGGTCAACAAGTTTTCATCATTTTCATAGACACCACATGTATACAGGTAACATACAAAGAAAACTTTTTTCCAATCTCCTTGAAAAGAATAAAAATGGTATAGGGGCAAATTAATGATGATGATTTTACTGACAGTTTGTCATTGTCATAACAATTCCACTTGCCCAACAAGACTAGCTTGGCCAGATAGTACATCCTAAGAATGAGATTGGAACCTGATAACTTGTCCCATTCAGTGCAGATGCAAATCTCTAATTAAAAACTTTGAATGCAAATAAATAATTCCAGACCCCTGAAGTCTCTTGATTTTGCCTTGAGACTCACAATTATTTTCAGCAAAATCTCACAGTAAGCCGCCAAAATCTCAGTTTTCCAAAAATCTTGTGTTTTTTAAAGAATCTCACAGTTTTTGCCGCATGCTCATATGTTAATCACATTTCAAGCAATTCTTGGTGACAAATTCAGCCACAGATGTTTTTAAAACTGATTCCATAACCAGATGGATACATGTTCTCAATAATAAACAGTTAGAATCACAATTCAGCATTAATATTAACGATTTGCAATGACGATGTTTTAATACCAAAATTTTCAAACCACTAGAAAAATGTATATTTTGATTAAATGTTGCACTAATATATTTTAATGTATCTTTTATTTTCTGCACCAAAATATGACCAGTTCATTGTTTGCATACCCCTAGAAAATATAGATGAAGGTCAATCTCCAAATTTTTACTGAAATCTCCAGATTTTTGGGCTTGACCAACTCCAGATTTCCAGTGTCTCAAGGTTGAGAGGTCTGTAATTCATTTTTCTGTTCACTGATAGAATTGGCCCAGCTAGCGCATAACATTCAAAACTGATGCTGCTGAAATACCGGTAGTAAGAACCATGATTTTTGTTGTATGTGGAAAACTGACAGCAAGAATGCTTAAGTGCTTCCCCCATATGTGTACTGCCATACTTGTATGTGTCACTGTGAAAATGATGAAAAAAGGATAATCCCTTTATATAATTAAATATCCAGTTGATCATCAAGAATGTTTTGAATAAAATCGTTTAATGCTGCATGATCAGTACTGTAGCTGGGCAAAATGTTTTGGGAGGCCCAACTTGGCCGAGTGAAACCTAGGGGGGGGGTCCAGGAGAAAAACCCCTGAAAGGTTTAATTGATATTTTCATTCCTGAAATCACTGCAAATGCATCCAATTTTAAAAACTAGCTCATATATATGAGGAACTCATCTACTGTTACTTTTTCTCTTCGTCTCTTCATAATTATGGGTAGGCCTGGCCCCTCCCCTAGCTACGGCACTGATGATAGTCATATAAGTTATTTTGAAACTAAATTGTCACTGATTTTGAGTTAAACAGTTCTCATTGGTATGTAAAATGGTTCAGTTTTTGTTTTGTAATTAAAGTTGTGTTATTCTGCATCAGAGTGAATTGTGAACTGCAAGACCCACTACCGTATAATGGAACATTACTTCTCAAATGAAATGCCAAAGGAGGATGCCCAAGTTCTTTAAGAAGCTATGACTAGTGAAACGTATCATCTTTTTGTGCCAATTTCGCAAATTTGGAAGTCTCTGAATCAATGTAGTTTATCTGTGTTTTAGTAATTGCAAAACAAAGGAGTGCAAGATTTTGAGCTAATATGCAAGTGGACACATTATGGGCACTGCACTAATATATAATTGGACACGTTATTGGCACTGCCCAATTGCATACATTACAGGTGGTCCGCTAATATGCAACTGGACACATTACGGGCACTGCACTAATGTCCAATTGCACACATTACGAGCACTGCACTAATATACAATTGCACACATTACGAGCACTGCGTAAATATTCAAATGCACACATTACGGGCACTGCGCTGGAAAAAAGAAAGCACTTGTAGCACTGCTTCTGGTTTAGTGCATCCGTTTATTGTGAGTTTGGATTTGATGGTTACATACCCTGTATACACTGTCAAATATCACTTTGTCAACATGTCTGCCTCAATGTATATCAGCCAAGACCCAGTCCAATAGTGGAATCAAACTTGTGGCAGAATTGGCTTAGTTTAGTTTAGTTTAGTTTAGTTTATTTAGCTTTGCCCATATTACATAAAGTACAAAAGAATAAATAATACAATAAGGTAGACAAATAGTTGAATTAATGGATAAAGCACTGAGGCAGTGAAACCGCTATAGCATAAGCCAATCACAGCAGCCCTCGTGACACACTAAAAAAAAATTCCCTCTGAACTTGAGAATAGGTTGTCCATGAAAAAATGGCGGAGGCTGTACAGGGGGGTCACGAATTTGGCTCAAATTTTGCATATAGGTTCAACTTGGTACTCTATTGTTAAATATGGTGTTATTCTGGTGCAAATGTCTTTCATTGCATTTCCAAGGGGGTGCCGTCGGGGGCCATTTTTGCCCCTTTTTCCCACCGAAATTTTGGCAAGGTGCGTTTTTCTCCAAACAATTGTACAGCATAATTGATATGGAGTTGGATTGAACTAAATATTTATAAAATTTAC
>JAOBRH010438268.1:0-10687 GCA_027575125.1 Umimayanthus parasiticus | reverse complement strand
TTTTATGGGTTTTCGTCAACTGGTTCAAAAGTTACAACGAATAACACCAATCATTTCTACTCTTCAAGACAAACAAAATGAACGGTCCTTTTGGGGGGTTTTCGTCAACTGGTTCAAAAGTTAGAACGAATAACACCGATCATTTGTACTCTTCAAGACAAGCAAAATGAATGATCCGATATTACGGGTTTTCATCAACTACATGTAGTTCAGATGCTAGAACACGTAACGGCATTTCTGATCATTTCATGGGTTTTCGAGAACTGGATCAAAACTTTGAAGATATTTGGTCTTTAAAAAGCCGTCTTCAGTGGAGTTTAGGAGAGCTCTCGGCAACAGTCACTTTACCTTGAAGTGACATCAGCAAACAAATCAGCAATTCACATTTTAGTTAGCCACTTTGTCGCTTCGCAGCCTGCGACTACAGCAGTAAGTTTCGGACCAAAGGTTTACCAAAAACAACCTTTTTTTAAGATTGTAGTGACCATTAATTTTGTCTTTTGACTTTAGTATGTTGCTATACTTTCAATAATCCTTCCTGAAGTTTCAAAGTGGTGTGTGCTGGTAAGAGAGTCCAAGATAAAGTGACATTCCTACAGCGACAGAACGTTTCAAGATATTCAAATGGATAGTGGTTTGAAAGATTTTTCTGGTCTGGGCAACTCCACAATGAGCGGAAGGAACGCGTACTCAAACAATGCCTGAACAAGTTGAAGACCTATCGGCAATGTTTTAAAACTCGGGCTCCTCGCCCTTCTGTGTTTTCCAGCGATTTCAACAAAAATTCCAGCGTTTAGCTACATTTTTTGAAAGGTCTTTAAAACTTTAACCTTTTGATGCTAACACTCTGGATTATTTGGGTCAAATGGTAAAACACATATTGGGAAAAACAAAGATGTACTAACGGCTTGACAGTCCAAGTTAACGTTTTCTTCCATTGAAGATGACTTTCAGCAAACGATAAAGGTACAAGGATTTTCCATTCTGAATAAGCTCACGACCATGTCTTCATTTAAAATTTATAAACCAATCGCGTATTTCTTTTCTGATCAATCCATTTTTTTTTTGCTTTGGTGTACGAAACAAACCACATATTGGGCCTTTACAATTATTTTTTATGTAATATTGAGGCGGACGAGCAGCAACAATCAAGAGCACTCTACAAACATACATCGGCCTCGGGTTGAGACTAAGATATGAATATCGACCGTTACCAATCAGTGTCTCACCATAGCTGGGTCATAACCCGGCAGCTTCTAAATCGTACCTCCGGTACCCAGGGTAGAGTATATCGCGAGATAGTGACACTAATTGCACACGGATCACAGAACATGCCTTATATTTAATTGGGTTCATACAAAACAGAAGGTTACTAGACATTGGAGATGTGGCCAAAACTTTAAAACACTTTTAAAGTACGTTTGAGGCTGAAGTCATCAACAAAAACCTAGGCCACCCAAATGGGCAGAAGTTATGAAAAGAATGGTTATTTGTATTGTACTGTACCTTAAGATCATGTTTAAGAATGGCAAGAATTCTGATACCTCCGGCTCTGGTTCATATTAAGAAAGGAACGTTATATTTCTGATAAAGCTTCAAACGGAACAGAGAGCGCTACTAGGTATTGCGAGTGAGAAATGGTTGATTTCTGTAAGCGGGCGAAAGTATTAGACAGCAATGCATTTGCCAAAGTGGTACATCCATGAATTGAGTTAAGATGTTGGGAGCAGTCTTTGAATGCATCCATATTCAAACACGATTCCAACAAAATAAAAGAAAAACTTTTTAAGAACATGTTGGGGTGATTGGTTAAGAACAGGCAATAGTATCAGATGTATAGCAATGCATTCGGTACATTCATGAACTGAATTCGATGCTGGGAAAAGCCTTTCAATGTATCTATATACAGACACGATTCCAAAAAAGTATCAAGAATTCTTTTAAAAACATTTGAGGCCGAAATCCCGAAAAGCGTTAAGAACGTTTAACCCTCAACCCAGAACTAGACGTTCATGACGCTCTCTCTCTCTCTCTCTCTCTCTCTCTCTCTCTCTCTCTCTCTCTCTCTCTCTCTCTCTCTAAGTTTTAATATATATGTTTTATATAAAAATAAGGCAGTGTTTTAAGACTCAGTTCGGCAGCCTCAGCAAAAGTGTAAAATAGCGCATTGTACCTTTGCTGTTTCCGTGTATACGACAATGTCATTATAGAAAATGTTGAGATAAATGCTCATCATGTCAAACATTAGTAGTAGCTTACACACTGAATTATTTACAATTCTTTCAAAATTGGATTGAATAGACTCAGTTGTGCCTCTCGCACGTTTTAACGCATCGTCGGAGACGTACGTCTGCGTTCTTGTAGGGCTTCAAGAACGATGATCTGCCACTCTGCCCAAACGAGATTCAACAGATATATCGCAACTTACCTATCCTGGATTTTATAAAGTTAAAACTTTCATGATGACTGATGCACTGGTCTTTTTGTTTGCCAGTTTTGGCTTTCTGATCTTTCTAATTATTATTACCTTTTGTTATTTTTCGCAAAAGATTCCAAAATTGGCGCAGTTACATAATTTTAAGTCTTTGTCTTTTCCCTTTAATTTCAGAGCAAAACGATTCAGTTAGGACAAATATCCGGCACACTCCGGAGTTTATACTGATTCGCGTGCGTGCGTGCTTGCGTGCTTGAGTAGTAAAGATTATTTTACGCCAGCTTTTAAAATTTGACTTTTCGTATTGCAAAATGCAAACATTTTGCTTTTATTTCCTGACGTCCGACTCATTGTTTATTTTTATTTGCATGAACTGGAGCCCAAAGTGAAAGCGATCTGGAACTATTTTAAATAGTCTATTTATATAGGTGAGAACGTCACTGAATCATCAGATTCGGGCGAATTGGACAGCCTATCAAAAGTTTAGCAAAAATGTCTATCTATATATATATTTTTGTTGAGCTGTTTGTACTGTACAGCAGATAAAAGTTAAAACGTGATTGTTAAAATTGATGCTAAAATTATTTTAAAATATTCTAAAACTGTTAAACTGTAAAACTTTAAATGTTCCACGCTCACTATGGCGATCATCAGAATAAATGTATATATATTTATATTAATTTTCAGATGTTCAGTCATTTCGAAAACCTTCCTCTGAGCTGTATACATATCTGTATACATATACATACATACACAAACCAGGTGGTCTGTCTTTTTGTCAACTCTTTTCTTCTATATATTCTGAGGACAACGATTTCAAACAAAAGTGACAATTGAAAAAATAGAAGCGCACTATGTCTGGCGTTTTAGTTTTATTGAATTAAAGACTGGCCTTGTTGAGACGGTAAAAGTGCTTAGTAAAATAGGGATGAAAAGAGCAACTGGTGTAGTAATAGAGAAATTAATGATATTTAAAACAAGTGCATGCATTTTCACTACGCCAATTAGCGAATTAATAGCCATTAGACAGTTAGAGCATTTTCGTTGACAACACGACTCGACCCGCCACCAATAGGGTTTGAGTTAGTACCAATAATCACCTGACCACAAGACACAACTCACAAGTGAAATTCATGTTCGTTCAGAGTTATTCAAATTTATAAATTTATAGAAGCTTCGAGCAGAAGTTTTAGTAATAATCTGGGAATTCTTACCGCCCGGCTCGAGTGATTATCATTTCGGTGCCCAGTCGAAAAAAACAGTCCCACAGATCCTGTGCTTCTAAATGTACTTGTATCCCCACATGTCGAGTTGATGTGTCAGTCCTGCTCAGTGGTACAGCAACTCGTTCTTCTGAGGGGCTATTGTTCGGTTTGTCATCAGCTTGTCGATTATCTCTACCTTAAGGTAAAATTGAAAAGCCATATCACGATTTTGTTGAGCTTAATGACAGGAACGGCGAGAGATGAGTTTATATCTTGGTGAGCACAATTCATGTAATTCAAAACTGTCACTGGAACTCTTTCAAAAACCTAAAACTGTGAAGAGAGAAGTTTACTTACCTTCGTCCACGAGTGAAGCTATCGAAAAAGCTCTGGCTTTACTTGAGAGAGTTGTTCGGCAGCTTTGCAAGGATTCCATAGCTCAGATCAAATTGTAGCGATGAGGAAGTATACTTGAGTTGGTGAGCGGAAAAAGGTTAAAAATGTTGTAGGTGCTGAACGCTTGTATGTGGACGCAAGTTCACACCGTCACTGTGTTGGTGCAAATGAGCGTTTGATCCCGAGCCCGTTTGGTCGCAATAGATGAATACAGCCTTACACAAACAATCAATTATAACCTTTTAACACAGCGCCATTTCGTCGCCGAAATACTCTGTCATCTTCATTGGTCCAAAGAATACGGAACACCAATTCTGTCATCTGTCAATCAAGGTCTCTTCAGAACTGAAATCGGTGGAAATTTATACAACTCGAAACATTGCAATTCAACTTGTTAAATTCTCAAAGCATATTTTTGACTTTATTTTCTGCGGCTTCAGTGCTTGGAATTTGTTGGAGTAGAGTTTTAAAAAAGGAAATTTGGCAGTTCATGTGTTATGTTACAGAACTGCTGAAACCAGGGGCGCGAGCCGGACATTGGCCTACAAGACTTCCCACCGAGTTTGCGTTCTAACTAATTTGTGTCATTTTCACTATCAATTAACACTTATCAGCTGTATTGAAAATCAATTAACGCGTCAAATGTTTGTCAGACGTCATGTGGAGCGAACTTTTCACAACTTCGACGCCAAAAGTCTTGGAGTTTGGCAGTTCGGAATGATGTTCGCCTCCAACTCTCCAAAATGCTTCCTGTGGGCTCAAAACTTTGAAAAATAAAACTGAAGTTGTCTACAACTAAACGAATTGTTAATGCGTTTCAGTAGAAAGCTGTCTTGTATCTACGTTTTGCTTGAGTTCTTCGAGGCCATTTCTGGAAAATTATTGAAAGTAGAGAGGACTACAATAACTGAATAAGTGCCATTGGCCCATGGGGCGGTCGGTGAATTTGGCAGGAAGTGTGCGAGAGATGAAAACTGCTCAGATTAACTTCTTCCTTGTGCTGTGCAGATTACGGCTATCCAGTTTCCCGTCGTCTGATGCCTATCAGTATACGATCAATAAGTATTAGTACAGCAGATTTAACACTAACGGCCGAGCCTCGAATGACTACACTATAGTGTACAAAAAAATGACCGATACGATAGTTCTGATCTGCAAGGCAATCACTCACACACTCCCACCATGTCCCCAAGTGTAAGAAGGATTCTAACATTTCATTATCGGAGCCATGATAGCTGATAACCATCACTTTGCTTTGTAATGAGAAGCATGACTTTCGTTTTAAACCTGCTACTTCAAAATCACTCGAAACTGCAAGCCTTTTTAAGCAAATTCTGTTTAGAAAGTACGCTTATATTTTCACCACCAATGCTAATCGTCTTTTATACGGTTTAGTTGAGATCTTCACGTTTTCAGCACTGATATTAATCCAGCTTAGCCGAGCGTCGTTAAAAGGGGCCTAGAAGGACTACATGTGTGATCTCTATAAATCATTAGATGTGGGCCGCACATCAGTTTTACAGAAATCTACATGGAGCAGTTGTAATTGGTTTTTCGAGATCATATCCTGGTTGAAAATTTCAGTGTTTGACAAGCTATGCAGTGTTTGCGGAACTTTCACGGATATCACTCAAGTGAAAGAAATTCGGCGCCCAAACAATTTTACAGACCTCTTTTTGTGGGTCCAAGCCTCCTTCAACAAACAAACAAACCAACCCGAATTGCTTTTATTATAAACGATTTAGCTTTCTCCAATATCAAGACATCAAATCTTATCGCTTGAACTGACTGATGCGAGGGAAGACTTTCTTTGTGATGTATCAGAACATCATTAAGCCAAAATAAAAACATTATTAGAACAAGAACTAAAATAACTTATTTCTCAACATCTGTGAATTGTAAATTAAAACCACAACACAAGCCGAATCTCGATTGGTCGCGTTTTTACCTATAGACTGTAGTATAGACGTGTATTCGGAGAAGGGCGCAATCGACTCCCTGTTTGCAATTGGTGTATTATTTTTTCCTTCGTGTTCTGTGAAAAGTCTCAGCACTTACAACTCTACATATACAGACTGTTCAATCAAAACTTTATACATCTTGGGTTTCAGTCGGTGCAAGATAGTTCATAATCTTTCTGCAGGCTTTTAGAGCTATCAGCCAGTTAAGAATTGTGATGAGGGCAGGAAAGCTTTACCGCCGTGCACGGGTAGTTGATAAAATCAATGCCAGTCCATTTGGGGTTTCAAGAGGGCGGATGTAAAGCATTATACTTATAGTTGGTGCTCATATGATGGATTCAACCGCCCCTGACCTCGTACCTCCAAGTCAATTGAGTTCGTGTGAGGCCAAATAAATTCCTTAACAAAACCAGCTTACACTTCCCTTTTTAAGCGATGCTTCTGCATGCAAAACAAAACTCTCAACACCTCACGTGCTTTGAAAACAATCTCACTTGCTCTTTTGAAGGTTCCTCGGGTTGCGAGAAACGAATTTGTCATTAAAATATTCAAAAAGAAAACCATTTGAAGAATTTATTGACAAATTAATTTCCTGTTGTTTTTGCTAACTTGTTTCTCTTTATCTGATGACAGCATTGTTGAAGTATGTCGGATTGTTTGCTAAACTGTTGGGGAAAAGGTCCGCTGCGACATTCCCACGGTGCTGAAACAAATACAAGCTCTCACTTGTATAAAGCACTATTTGTCGAAGGACAATACACCTCAATGTGGCTGTTTGAGTGACCCTTGATGTGAAGTAATTTGGAGACGGGTGATATATTGCTTCTGAAACTTACTCAACTCTTGACAAGAACTTCAAAAAGTGTTTTCGTGCGCGGAAAATTGCAAACGGGAATATTCTTATAGTTTTGAATTGCACTCTCTTTTATAAGATCCTTTTTTAAAAGAACATGCGGCTGGAAAATTCCCCAAATTTAAGAACATGCTAAGAACATACTCGAGGTTGAGGAATGGCGAAGAACCCTTACTTTGGAAGCTGCACAAAATCGTGTTTCGTGGCTTAATGTTCAGCAGTGCAACATCGCCTTTCGTGTTGTGCATTCAGCCCTCAGCCAAAAAATGTAACGCTTTTGGTGATGTTACATCTATAGTACGTCATGGATAACGCTTTCTCAAACAGAAAATGAAGCGGTGAAATGATGGTTGAGTTTTGCTTGCCGGGAAGATTAAACGCGAATGTGAGCAAAACTAGAAGAACCATTCCCAAGTCTGACATGTAAAAGTCTTAAATGTCAATAAATGTTAAAATTTCAGTATGTGCTCAAAAGATGTACGTGCTCTTAAACCAGATGAGTCATACCCCTTTTCAGCGATCGTATCATCGATTTTCACACGAGGAATAACATCACGTGTACAACAACCCCACTCACCTGCACTCATTGATTATCATTGTCACTTTGATAGTTGAATTTCTTTTCACAAGCTTTTAGTTGTCTTCTGGAATAACCTCTTGTTGACGCAGCTGAAAAAGTAGTGTTTGGGCGAGTATTCTTAACTCAATTTTTCTTAAGATTTCCAAATGAACATGGTGACCGACCGATACTGTTGGACCACATGACAGACATTCAGTTCATTGATCCAGATCGATTGGTGGGTGCTTCCACCGCCAACTACGCAGGCATGTCAGTATCGGTAGTGCCAAATGGTGGTGGTTTTTGATGTTCCCTTGGTCTCGAAAATAGCGTATAGTTTCAGATTTTGTTGGGCTGTTCCGAAAAGTAGGTCAGATCTTAACTCGCATAATTTAAAAAAAATTGTTCTGGGTAAATTCAAATTTTTCTACGTTTGACACTCACGTAATTTTTACTAAAATATGTCAATAAAAGATAGAATTATAACAATTTAAGCACTAATTCCGTCCATAAATTGGTCTGAATTAAAACGGCTGAAGGTTTGAGGAAGCCGGCAGTGCAGTACACCCCACCAAGATGATTATAAAGCAGCTCCGGGATTATTTGAGCAACATAATACTGTCAGTTCACCAGATATCACACAGAAGTCTAAAATCAAAGTTTCCGAGCGAACTTGAGGCGTTGCCATGAAAGATGAAGTGATAAACATACGGCTTGTGGCCTCGGAATTCCAGGAATGCGGTAGTGTGACAAACTGACAGAGCCAAACCTCACCTGTACTCGGATGAGGTGCTTGCGAGGTGCTAATTGTTTTTTAAAACTTATTCAGGAACTAATTTTAAAAGTATAATTAGAAAGGCGGAGTCCTGCTGCTAATTGTTAGACTGTGAGATTCCAGAAGATTCGCGCTGTTGAAGTCACGGCCCGACACAGAAAAAATAACCACACCCATTTTTCAAATCACGTCCTTTTTAAAATAGAAAGGTTTTGATTGATTATTTATTCTTGTCGTGGTAATGCACTCTGTATCGGTGTACTCACAACTTAACTAATATCTTGCTGGAATAAAAAAAATTGCTCTTGTGTGGCATTCTACACTGTCTCTATTTCTTGCTTCACTCTTCACATAACCGTGCTAGAAGCCCTGTAGGATATAGAACATCGCTGTATCGAAACTACACGAAACTATCGATCCGAATGTTCATCGGTTTGGTTCAGCTCTTGAAATTATACCGCAGTCAATGAAAAATATCGTAAGCGCGCAAAGCGGAAAATTGACTAAAATAACCAAGGAATGCGTATGTATTCTAAAATCCAAATTATCCGCGGCGTTTTAGCTGAAAGGTTTTAGTTTTCCAATTTCAAATGACAGTTTGAGTTCTTGAATGCAACATGCACGTCGTCAACTTGCTATTGTTGATCTTTATAGTGGTCTAGAGCTTTGGCATTCAGGTTTGTTTTATTAGCCGATCGAGCAACCTTCCATTATCACATAAAATTTTTTCCTAGACTTTCGAAAGTCATTTTATGTTGGCTTTCGAAGTTTGAAACGGATGCGTGAGAGCTGATTCGTGAGGGGAGTCGTGGCAAACCTTCCCGGCGAAAGCACCTTGAGTTTTCACTGTGCTACGAGTTAAATCTGTAGTAGAATTTTCTTGGACTAAAGTAAATAACGGTGTCAAAATTGTGTGCATGTAATCAAACTTTGAAGGGAAACCGGTGTCATTTGTAAAAAAAACCAAGTACCATAGAGTTTTTACTATGCTTTTTCCAATCAGAGTGTTCAGTTACCATAGTGACAACGTAGCAGCAGTAGAACTGAGCGACTATTAGGGGCATGTAAACTCAGTTATTATTCGGTACGGGCCCGGAGCAGAAAGAGATGAAGCAGACAACGTTTTATGGCAGCTTGGAAGCAGGGGCACAAAGATTTTTCAAAGTTTTCAGCGTTGAATGTGGCAGGGCACATACTATTTTAGCACAGAGCCTCAGAGGATATGTTTGTGAATCTGTATATGGCGTGGTTAAACCTGTGACAGAACAGCCACAGTACTAGTATGACCGTCAGATCTCATCACTGGATCTTCACCGGTTACTTCTCAGAGTCAGAACCTAGTTATATATTAGCACCATCACTATTATTGAAGAAGAGATCTAGAACTGTTTACTGAGATGAAACAGGAAGAGATGCAGTGACTATGGCTGGGTGTTACCGTGGCTAGACATTTTAATCTCCCGGGCCATTCGCGCACGAACACATGGAAATTTGTGGAATTAACCTACACTTTGGGAACAATGAAACTCGAAAAAGGAGAAAGAACAGAAACTAATTTTCAAACTCGGGACCTTGGCTCCCAACGGAATCAATGAACGATTTTCATTTGCTTAATTCAAACATATTTTTGACCAATTAGATACTACCAATTTCAACCAATGGCAAAAGTTAACTTTTCGAATCCGCATAAATTTATTACCAACTATTTAAACACGGATTTCTCCACAGTTCCTCAGTCTGCTCCGACGAAGGGCTAACGCTCGAAACGTCAGCTAAACACCATATCCCACAGGCGACAAAGATACCATATAAACCTTTGTTGATCAAACCCATATCGGTCACTATATAGACTATGACAAATTGAGAAAATTGACTTTGCCATGCGCTATATAATTACACACCACATCCAAAGAAAGCAAAGACTAGTGGCAGATTAATCATGCAACTGCGTTATAACTATACAGGCATGAGATTAGACCGCTCGAGCATGACGGTGCTTCTCTACAGAACCCTAGACTTGCCACAAGTCGTGCTCAGTCAGATATAGACCGGATATAGCGAATGTGCGAAGGACTTTGAGAAAGTCTAACAGAACGTCTACTAAGAAAGATTGTGAGCCTGCATGTAATTGTAAGATGGGATTTTTGTAAGTATTTTAATACTTAAAAGTACTTTAAATTATTGCTTTTAGTTAGTCAATAGCATTATCTAAGTAGATGAATGTAAGAGGGTAGAAACACAAGAAGAAAAGAGTAAAAGGAAAGGGATAAAAGAAAAGAAAAGAAAAGAAAGAAAGACGATAGCCGTTTCTCGGAAGTATAAATTATAAAGCATATTTTTTCATGTTTTCTTACCTTCATTGTTGTTTTGGAAATAAATAAACCAGCGGCCAATACTGAAGTGTTTCGTATCGATTTCGCTGTCTTGCACACAAAGTGTTGGATGTATTTGAAAGTTGATGCTGTCCGCCATACCCAGGGGCCCCACTCACACATTTTAATGAC
>JAOBRH010438157.1:0-10688 GCA_027575125.1 Umimayanthus parasiticus | reverse complement strand
GAAAACACTTTCGAATTTTAGGATCAAAAAGTGTACCTTTTTCACAGGTAGTTCCAGTGAAGCCCTTTCGACAACGACAAGTGAAACCTCCATGATTATTAACACATGACCCGCCATTCTTACAAGGATTTTTACCGGAGCACTCGTTTACATCTGTGATGAGGAACATCGATGTCAGACAGAATCGCCACCAATATATAGTGGAAGCTTCCGAGAAAAACATTTTCGATTATATGAAGAAAAGAATGTACCTTTTTCACAGTTGGTTCCAGTGAAGCCCTTTCGACAACGACAAGTGTAACCTCCATGATTATTAACACAGGATCCGCCATTCTTACAAGGATTTTTACCAGAGCATTCGTTTACATCTGTGATGAGGAACAGTGAATACATAACGATCGGGAGAATACTATTCTTATGGAAATTAATCTTTTTTCCTTCTTGTTATAAGTCATGATAGTTTTCCACAGAGTTTTGGCATACGTCTCCTGGAAAATATCCTCAAATTATAGGGTCACAAAATGTACCTTTTTTCAGAGTTAATTCCAGCGAAGCCCTTTACTCAGAAGAACTAGTCCTTTTTCTCCTTCGTTATTAAAATCTTGATAGTTTCCCAAAAAATTATAGCTAGACATTTTCACACTAGAATCGAAAGTAAGTCCAAAGTAGGTTGTTCACTCCAGCCTTTAATTGGACATGATTTTGTTTTACAAAAACTGATTCACACTCGCAATTTAAGTATGTTACGTGTAATCAATAACTTGTCAATCAAGTTAGCATTCCAACTTCTTAGGTTTATCCAATTTCATAATCATCAAAAGCTGACAGGCTTTAATTGCTCATCTGATCTGGAGGTGCGAAAGTAGGATAAGTCTGGTTCGTTCAGTCTTTGAAGTAAGATGCGGCTCTTTTGATGATACCCACTATAAAGCACCATACTTAAGGCCTACGTTGACTTCATTCAGGCCTACTGTGGGTCGCCGCCTCGCCCACTGTCGCCTAATATCGCCTTATCTCGCTTTTTTTCGCCTTATTTCGCCTTATGTCGCATATTGTTGCCTTATATTGCTTAATATTTCCTGGACTGCGAGCAGTCCCTATTTTTCCTCTTGATGTTCATCGAGCCGCGGAAAGACATCGTGAAAACCGGCGCGCGGAATCCTGGGCAAGGAAAAATAAGAGAAGCGAGAAAAATAGGGACTGCAGACAACCTATTGTTTAAAATTAAGCCGCCCACTTTTGTCGCCATGTCGCAGTCGTGTCACGTTCAATAAAAATTAGTTAGAATTCCATTAGCTGCGACCGATCAAATCACGTCTTCTCAAGTTCTTTTTTTTCCTGGTTTGTTGGCGCACAATATGGCCGGATAGATTTGTTGTTCGCGGTGCCTGGAAGGTACCACAGTGTTACAAAATGAAAGCTGGCTTATATATTGTGCGACGTGGGATTTCCCTGTTATGTTGAGAAAGCAAAAAAAATCCTCGGATCGTGTTTCACTCGGTGTTTGTGCTTCATGCGCTCGAAAAATAAGAATTGCAGTTACGAGTAATACGCTTATGGATTTTGTGAGACCTGGTTTTAAATAGCAAACAGGCAACTTACATGATACATCCCCAGGTCCAGTTCTAGAGAGTGACAGAAATAGGATCAAGCGTATTTCAAAATCGCCAGCAAAATCGCCAATTTCTTCTGCTCCTAGTAAACTGACAGGATCTGATTCTATAAATTCGAAAGCAGGAAGATCAATTGTAGAATGCGACAGCTTGTTATTTTTCTTCAGTAGTTTCTGGAATCTGTTGTTTAAACAATCTTCTGCAGAAGCAAAAACAACTTGAAACTTGGCGTCCCTAATATCTTTGAGCTATTCGTTAGTGTTGGGATTTTTAAAAACTCAACCGACGAAATGCCCAGCTCTGACATTCCTTTGTCTGGTCTTCCACTGTGCTCTTCAAAGGCAAAACAACAAGAACTGAACAGATGATTCGGACTGAAAAACCATCGCTTTTTACAGAACAAATGCCATAAGGGAGACGATAAAAACATCTTCACCGGTAAGAAGAGCGTTCACAGCGACCTTCTGTTCGGGTTTCAGTGATATTATTGATGCAGTTTCATCGCGATCAGATCTGTCCTGCCGCTCGCTGAGATCTTGCTGCGAAAAGAAAACCGTTGACAGCTATTTCAGAAATTGTCCAATCACAACTCTGCGTTGCCTGGCGAACGCGCTTAATTTTAAACAATAGGTTGTCTGCAGTCCCTATTTTTCTCGCTTCTCTTGTTTTTCCTTGCCCAGGATTCCGCGCGCCGGTTTTCGCGATGTCTTTCCGCGGCTCGACGAACTCAAGAGGAAAAATAGGGACTACTCGCAGTCTACATATTTCCTTATGTTGACATTAATATTGCTCAGTGGCGCCCAGGATTACCTTATGTCGCCCAGAATCGCCTAATGTCGCTCAGAATTGCCTAATGTCGCCCAATATTTAGTCCGTATTTTTGCAAAAATTCATTAGATCACCTTATGTCGCCTTAAGTTGCAAACAGTCGCGGCGAGGGAGTGATCCAGAATAGGCCTTCCATTCACACACAAAGTAGGGTCAAAGTACGATATGGGCCAACTTTGGACCTACTTGCAATCCTAGTATGAAAAGGCCTAATATTCCGAATTTTAGGATCAAAGAACATATCTTTCTCGCAGTTGGTTCAGGTTTCTCTCTTCTTTATATAGTTAGTTTTCGTGGGTTTCTTTTGTAGCATGTGACTACGTTCCTAGAGGCTGATTGAGTATTATCAACTAATATAATCCACATCTATTCAACTTTCTTTTGATCTTTTTCACAATTCTCTACATTTACTTATCGTCGACTTTTGTTGAAACCTTACCAGTTTCACAGTGCTTGCCAGTGAAGCCCTGAGGACACTTGCACTGGTATGCACCGTGACTGTTCTCGCACGTTCCTCCATTTCTGCAAGGACTCTGAGAGCACTCGTCTACATCTGAACACATGCAAAGAAAATTTGTGTTTAAGTTACAAGATATTTTCAAACAGTTCGGTTAAAAATACATTAGCTATGATGACTTGATTAAGGTTTGGTTGTTTTTTACACACTTTTTGACAGTTACACTAATGTGTTAAGGAAAGGAAAGGATCAAAACTCATACAGACCTCCATCGCAGTTCTTTCCAGTGTACCCTGCGGGACATCTGCAACTGTAACCACCAACAGCATTAATGCACGTGGCGCCATTCTTACACGGGTTAGCTGTTCGACACTCATCGACGTCTGGGGATTAAAAAGAATGGAAAGCTACAACAATAGAATAAAAACACATTATGAAAAGATCAGTGAAATCACGTGCACAGTGCATGAATCTCTGAATTGAATTTCGATTAAAACTGAAAACAGAATTTTGTACAACTACAAAAAAAAACCCCACAGTTCCATTCAAAAGTGAAATTACAAAAACAGATGAAATCATTGCTTTTGAAATTAGGTGCAGTTTCAAATGTAATTTTTCTGATTTCCCACTACTGCATCTGAGTGTGTAGTCTAAAAATCTGTTCCCGGGAGCTTTGAGGACTGGTTCCAGACCTCTTCAAGGGGACTATTGGTGAATGCAGCGCAACTTCATTCGAAATTATCTCCTGGAAATTCTTTCAAATTATTGTAATATGTGAGTGCCTGTGTTCTAAGCATTTTAGGTGTGCGTATACGCGTGCAATTGCATGTGTTTGTTAGTAATTTACGTAAGTGACTGTAACGCATCAGTTAGTGTCTATGAGGGTGTGTGTGTGTATGTGTATGTGTGTGTGTGTGTGAGAGAGAGAGAGAGAGAGAGGGGGGGAGGGGAGTGAATGAGTGTGTGTATGTGTGTGATTGTTATTTTAAGACTTACCAATTTCACAGTGCTTGCCAGTGAAACCCTGAGGACACTTGCACTGGTATGCACCGTGACTGTTCTCACATGTTCCTCCATTTCTGCAGGGACTCTGAGAGCACTCGTCCACGTCTGGACCCATGCAAAGAAAGCGTTTAAACTTATGTTTAAAATTGAGTAAAGATTTGGGTGTACGTTCTTGGAATTTACATACCTATCCAAATATGAGCTTCATTACACAACGTTGCTAGTCGCAACACTGTTACGTCCTTCATAGTTAAACAATTTTTTGCCCATTTTTGTGTCTGTACAGACGTTTACTCATTTTGTTGTACCAGTAATAAATGCAGTGGCAAGTTAATGCTAGTTGAAGTTAATTAGTGGATGAAAAAAAGAAACAAAATAAAGAACACCTATGGATCGTTTCCTCATACGAACCAAAAATGATCGGGCTTAGCGTGAGGAAAAGGTGCACTTAATGAAAGAAAAAAGGAAAAGGTAAGTAATGGGAAGAAAAGAAAAAAGAGAAAGGAAATGAAGTGAAAAAAGCAAAAAGGATGGAAAATGAGAAGTAAGAAAAAGAAAGGAGGGAAAGCAAAAAAGAAAAGGATCCGGAAAGGAAAGGTAAAACATAAAGTATACAAGTACTACACCTTATTTATAGTCTGCCGCCGCTGCACCAAAAACAGCTATTTAAAGAATCACATCTACCTTTTTCACAGTTTGTTCCAGTGAAACCCTTTCGACAACGACAAGTGTAACCTCCATGACTATTAACACAGGACCCGCCATTCTTACAAGGGTTTTTACCAGAGCATTCATTTACATCTTGTGTTCAAGAACAACGATCTCAGACAGAATCGTCATCTGAAAATAGCAGTTCCCTTATTGAAACTAGACCTTCTGTATTTGGTTCTTAAAATCAAAATTGTTTATACAGTTAGATGGCGGCAAGCTTACAAGAAAACGTTTTCGGATTTTGGAATTAATGAGTTTACCTTTTTCACAGTTAGTTCCAGTGAAGCCCTTTCGACAACGACAAGTATAACCTCCATGGTTATTAACACAGGATCCGCCATTCTTACAAGGATTTTTACCGGAGCACTCATTTACATCTGTGATAAAGAACAGCAAACACATAAAGATCAGTTATCTGGAAGTAATAGTCTACTTAGTAGAACTAGGCGTTCTTCCTTTTCGTTATTAAAATATTGGATAGTTTTCCGTAGAGTTATGGTGGTAAGTTGTTTGGACGACAGTTCTAATTTTAGGATCAAATAACATACCCGTTCTTCACTGTTCCTTCCAGTTCTTCTCTTTTTTATATATAGTATTCATGTTGTCGGTGCACTCGCTGGTTTTGTAGCACATGACTATGTTCTTATCGGCTGAATGCATGTCAGTAATTGATCAGCTTCTATTAATCGTTTCCATAATTTTCTAATATTTACTTAGTTATCCTTGACTTTTTCAACCCTTACCAGTTTCACAGTGCTTGCCAGTGAATCCCCGAGGACACTTGCACTGGTATGCACCGTGACTGTTCTCACAAGTTCCTCCGTTTCTGCAGGGACTCTGAGAGCACTCGTCAACGTCTAGGCCCATGCAAAGTACATGTATTTTTACTGTTAGAAAACAACTTGAAACTTAACAGAGAGGGGAGCTTAATAAAGCTGAAGAACATGATTGCTTTTATACATTGGAAATGGAAAACTAAACTTTTAACACTACAGAATTATATACAAGATTGGTTATTAAAACTGCATGGAAGTCATACTTCAGCAAAGTCAGTTGCATAAATACACTGTATTCTACTAAGCCCCCTCCCTCCCCACCCTGGGGCTTACTTAGTTCAAGCATTTTGTAGGGGGACTTAACAGAGAAGGGGACTTAATAAATTTCTAGCTCCAAAAAGGAGGGCTTATTATTTTAGTGGTTAACTTAAAAAGACATGTGTTTTACATAAGTCAGGACAAATTTCAATTATAAGAAAATTGAAGTTCAGATTTTCCGAGAATTTATGAGCAATGTGTGACAAATACAAGAACAAGGCAAGCCTTGACTAAATTTCTCTGGCTCTTATAAAACGAAAAAGCGTGTTTTAGTTGTGCACCAATAATTGAACCAATAACGTATTAAGAAAAGCAACTAGTCAAAGGTCGTACACACCTCCATCGCAGTTCTTTCCAGTGTATCCTGCGGGACATCTGCAGCTGTAGCCGCCAACAGCATTAATGCACGTGGCGCCATTTTTGCACGGGTTGGCTGTTCGACACTCATCAACGTCTGAAGAACAGAGAACGGACAGCAACATAAATATAAAATCATAACAAATCGCACTTTAAACAGGTCCATGAAATCACATGTAGAGTGCATGAGCCCCGGGGGGACTCCCATATAAAATGTGTGTGTGTGTGTGTGTGGGGGGGGGGGGGGTGCTCGTCAGGAAATTTCAATTGAACCCCTAAAAAGTACCAATCTGGGTGTGGCTTAAGCTGATTTACCCCTAAAAGGTACTAATCAAAAGCATAGAGACGAACAATTAGTTACAATAAATTTAATAGCAAAAAGATAAAAGCTTATATGAGCCGATGTTTATATGAAATGCCCTTCAATTGCCCGTGGCACCCCTTAAAGGTACTGAGTTGTATGCAAATGTAAATGTTTTGCTTTGAACACCGTAAGCGGTACCAAAACCCAGGATTTTAACCCCTAAGAGGTGCATCCCAGCCCCTGTTAGGTATGTGAGTCTCCCCCCTGGGGATGAACATCTGCCGTGCATTGGGATTTGATTTGACCCAAATAAATAGTCTTGTACCAAGTTGAAGATAAGAAAATAAAAATTATCGGTTTTGATTGTGCAATTTCTAATATCATGTTTGCATATATATAATACTATTTTGTTTTAGTTTCTTGCTAAGTTGGCAAACATAAAACAAACAGTTGACATGGTAAAGTTGGAATAAGGGACCATAGCTGATTACATAAATTGTTATTTAGATTTTGCCCCAGGGGTAATATCGCATAAAGTTCATACCTCGCTTCAAATCTAACAAAGTGAATCCACAACTCAACAAAGCACAATTATTATACTAACTGGAAGCCTGAACATCTTCAGATAATTGTTTTGAGTGTTTAAAATATTAATTCCAGCAATTTTTACCGCCAGCCATACATATAATCTACTCTCTCAAGTTTTCAATGTTTTCAAAAACACATTACTCCTAAACATTCAGCAAATGCTATCGCCCTTGTATTCTTTCAATTGGTAAGTACTAAGTGTACAAAACATTCTTGGTTTAATAATGACACTTTTTCTGTTTGAATCTTGAAGTTAGACTTGTGCTATATTATGCAAATGTTGATGTCAACTTTAAACTTACACAATGCCCATCTAACAGGTCAAAGCAGACTGAAAATACATAGCATATAAGTTTTGACTTACCAGACTCGCAATGTTTCCCAGTAAATCCATGAGGACACTTGCACTGGTATGCACCGTGACTATTCTCACAGGTTCCTCCATTTCTGCAGGGGCTCTGAGAGCACTCGTCTACATCTGAAGAGAAGAGAATTCAAAGAAAAAGTATTGAAGATAGAAATTATTTTCCAAAAATCATTTTGTAAGACATTACAGTAACTTGTGACATTGAAGATTCCAGGACTGTGCAAAGCAAGTAATCAAAACTTGCACACACCTCCATCACAGTTCTTTCCTGTGTATCCAGTGGGACATCTGCATCGGTAGTCACCATAAGCATTAATACACGTGGCCCCATTTTTACAGGGGTTGGCTCTATTACATACATCAATGCCTACGAAAAAGTAAAAAAAGAAGTTGAAAGGTGAGAGGGTTCATGCGTATGTGACAAGTAGGACTGAAAAGTTCTGATGTCTGTTATTGAGGAAGTGATCAAAATGAAAATTTTAACATAATTAGAGCTAACTATAGATCATAATCACTATCACAATCACTAGGCATCACCGTAAATTTATTATCATCATCAGCAGCAGCATATGCATCATCATCATCATCATTATTAGCACTAACATCCAGTATCAGCGCAAACATCAGTGACAGTGACTGTGTTAAGAGTTAATGTGTTAGTGCCAGTGTCAGTGCCAATCACTGGCTGTGTCATCATCGTCATTATCATCATCATCACCACTCTTATCCGGTTCATCAGATCAGAAATCAGTGCAAACATCAGGGTCAGTGCCAGTCACTGTCTGTATAATTATCTTCATACACATCACTAATATCCGGTATTAGTACCAGCAACAGTGCCAAAGTCAGAGTCAGTGACTAAGTTAGTGTCAGTGCCATTATTAGTCTCTGTCTGTGTCACTATCATCACCGTCATTACCACCACTACTATCCGGTTTATCAATATCAGTATCAGCGCAAGCATCAGGGTTAGCGCCAGTCACTGTCATTATCATCATATACGGTATCAGTACCAGCATCAGCATCAGTGTCAGAGTCAGTGGCTAAGTTAGTGTCAGTTCCAGTATCTGTGTCACTATTATCACCATTACTATCATCACTACCATCCGGTTCATCAGTACCAGCATCAGTGCAAACATCAGAGTCATTGACTGTGTTAATGTCAGTGTCAATGCCAGTCACTGTCTATTTCATCATCATCATTATCATTATCATCGTCATCATCATCATTATCACTACTATTTCGTATCAGTGCCAGGTCAGTATCGTGACTGTGTTAGTGTCATTGTCAGTCACTGTCTATGTCATCATCATCGTCATCATCATCATCACTACCATCCGACCGGTATTAGTACCAGGTCAGTGTTGGTGCCAGTACCAGTCACTGTGTAGGTCATCATCGTCATCATCGTCATCATCATCATCATCATCATCATCACTACCATCCGGTATCAGTGCCAGGTCAGTGTCGGTGACTGTGTTAGTGTCAGTGTCAGTGCTGGTCACTGTCTATGTCATCATCATCATCAATGCCATCTGGTATCAGTGCAGCATCAGTCCCAAAGTTAATGTCAGTGACTGTGTCAGTGCCATATCATCATATGACGTTATGATTAATGCTGTAGCGATTGTTACCACAACTTACTATTATTGTTTTCATTACATGTAGTAATTGTCCAAATTCCAAAATGTCAAGATCTCATGTATATAAAGTGCTGGAAGGAATGCAAACGTGTTAACATCTAATAAAGATACAAAGTTCTTTTATGTGTTAGGATACTGTCTTCCTCTTTTTAGTTCATCAAGTTTTAGTTTTGTGAGTAGATGTGTTTTTGTGTAAGCACGCTGCAGGATATTCTTGTACTTACTAGTCTCACAATGTTTGCCAGTGAAGCCCTGAGGACACTTGCACTGGTATGCACCGTGACTGTTCTCGCATGTTCCTCCATTTCTGCAGGGACTCTGGGAACATTCGTCTACATCTGATCATACAATATAAAGTTGAAATAATGTCATTTCAGTACTCCCCTCAAATTACCATGCAGGTATGTGCTGCGTTTGGAGTGCAGTTTTCATTCTGATTTGGTCTGAAATTGCGTATACAAAATTGGATTTTCGAGTCTCAAATTTTATGGGGTCAGTCGAGAATGTCTAAAAAACGAACAGACCAAGGTCTCGAGAAGCGAAGCTTCGATAACAAATCGATCGCCATCTGTAAAGTTTTGAGTTCCATCCCTCAGCTCATCCCATAGATATAGAAGTCAAACCAGATGAAAGAGTCGCAGGGAGCTCTCAGATGTCGCGCAAAATGAAAATCTGTAGATTAGAGTTTATATATGTGGATCACTAACCTTGTAATCTATTTTGACCACCGTACGTGTGTGCACAGTATAAATTTGTTTCATAAACTGCTTTTAACCTGAGAGTACTTCATGTATCGCCAGATAAAGCGCGACGCGAAATACGACAGCTATTCCTCAAAGTTGAGGTGACTATCGGTACCTATCGCACGTTAGGCACCAACATGGGGAAATACTTTTTAGAACATTAACAAAAAAGTGAACAAATGTGCAAACTTTCTGTTTTTCGAAAAGAACAAAAGCAAGAAAATCATTTTCAAACTCGAGTTACACATTCTCCCTCACTAAAGTATGATATATCTGACCGACGCTTTTAAAAACAGAAAACCTGAATTTTTTTTTCATCGCGTTGCTCATGACTCGCAAGACTCAATAAGATTTCAATAATGTTATTTAGAGTATTTAAATGTAAACCTCTGATCTAAGTTTTTCTTACCACCATTGCAGTGCTTCCCAGAGAATCCAGCCGGACATTTGCACCTATATCCCCCCATGGTATTCATACAGGTGGCGCCATTTTTACACAGATTGGGTATCACAACACATTCATTGAGGTCTGGGGAGGCAGTGGTGAAAGATTATGACGAAAGGTTTGTTTTTATTTGATTCGTTGAAATGCAATTTATCTTTGTTTAGTACTATTTTTGCTGTTTCCTTTTATGAAAGAGAAATACTCAATTGAAGACAATAAACAGGAATGATCGCAAATAACTAAGGCTAGACAAACCAGTCAGCTAATTATTATAGTAAATGTAAGTTTGGAAAGGATAATCCCAAACCACAGCTTACAGGTGTATACGCAACCATTAAAGATACTGTTTTCAGGCTAATTTATTGCGGTAATCATACGACTCCGAGTGCAATTTGGAATTAATTTGCACGAGTGAGCTTTTCAAAAAGTATCAAAATTTAACGAGCCTGCAGGGTGAGTTAAATTTGAACTTTTTGAAAAACTCACGAGTGCAAATTAATTTCAAATTAAACGAGAAAAGTCGTATGATTAC
>JAOBRH010438045.1:0-17685 GCA_027575125.1 Umimayanthus parasiticus | reverse complement strand
TATTTAATTTTGGTGCTTTTAGGGGGGCATTAGATAGATACAGTAAGAGGCATCTATTGGAGAGGCGTTTATTATTTACAAATGATAACCTTTACGCTTCTTAAGCAATCCGTTTCATTTCTTGTACGTGCACACAGGAATGCCAACAAACTATCTGCGATTAGTGTGGTTTAACTAAGCAATGTCAACTTTGATCGTTCACACAATTGCTGTAACAGTTTGCAAATAGAGTGAAAAAGTCAAAACTTTTCAACTTTTGTAGCTCTTAAAGTTTTAAGTATTGTTATGGAACAGTGCTTTTGGTAATATTATCTACTAATTGCCCCATTTGAAATCTGAAAATCTGAAATCTGACATATACATGTACAATGTAAGTTCACTTTTTGTCACAGTGAGGGTATAATTTGAGGTATAGTTTTGACACATGGTATTTAGGTTTTCATAACTATGATTTTATTCACACCGCTCCCATCACTTTTACATAGGAGAATCCCTGGGTTAGGATTTGTTCATGTTCTAGTTTGGAGATAGTGCTGTTTTGTAAATAATATAACATTTTTATTTTCACAGAAAAAAGAAGATGGAGAGGCAGATGATGATGATGATGAGCTTGATGAAGAGACTCTTGTGAGTTGTTTTTAATACAACTTGGGAAGGCAGACAGAATCTTTGCTTTCTAAAGGACCTAACCTTTTCTTGGTGGCAGGGGTTGGGGCAAGGGTCCATACAACACACGTACTTTCAGAGGAAATTTTAGTAATTTGTCGGCATAAATAATTATATGTTCTGTGAATTATGGTCATTTTTGCCATAAAATCTCAAACATAATTTGTACGTCTACAGTCTTGAGTAACATTAGTTTTAACAACATTAATATTGGGACTTATTGCCCCAAAGGGGTTGGACACAAACGGGACTCTAGGTCCCATGCCAGGTGTCTACCCGCTTCAGTTATCAGACCACTACACCGACATTAGCCTGGTCTTATCGACAAGTGTGTGGGTTCTTTTAAGTCCCCTGATTGCATGTTGAGAGACTAGACCAATGGCTTAACATCCCTGTCCACAGAAACTAGAAACTAGACATAATATGAATATAATGATTCAGTTACACCAAGTGCTTTTTACCTCTCGACACACTCATCCAAAAAATATGCTTTTTATGCCCTGATCGGGACTCAAGCCCGCATCTCGTTGTTTCTAGTCAGTCATGCTATCCACTACACCACCAGGACTCACCATGCTGGCAACACAGCGAATTAACCTGGTGCAATGCATGAATAGCCGTGGGGATCCCTATGGTCCATATTTTTCTTCATTCAAATGTGTTTCTGGCTTCTATAAACCCATACGGGTTTTACAACAACAGCAAATAGTAGTTTCGAGGCCTTGAAAGGTTTCTTTTTGAATAATAAGATGATTCAGTTACACCCAGTGCTTTTTACCTCTCAGTGTAACTGAATCATCTTATTATTCAAAAAGAAACCTTTCAAGGTCTCGAAACTTCTAGTACTTATTATTTTGTTGTTAAACATAATATGGGCATTTTTATTTTTTATTATTACTATTTTTTTTTGGGGGGGGGTGATTTATTCAATTCACCAACTAAGCCAGTAAAACATTATTGCTGTCCATACTGAGGTCCAATGTTTTAGCATATTCCCTTAACTGTGCTTGTATCATTTTCCTTGCATTCATTAGTTTTTAGTGTTGAATCAGAATGGTGAATGTTGCTTTACATTTCTGTTTGACTCTTTACAGACATTGAACTTTTCAAACTTTATAAAAATTCTCAACTTTTGAATATTGAGGGGTAACTAGCATCAAACACAATTAAGAAAAGGGTTTTTTTACCAGCTATTTCAAAGGTTTGGACAATACCTTTGGGAAAATAAATTTTACTACAACAGGGATTAATTGACAATATTCAATAACAACACATTTTAAAAATCATGCAATTACCCTCCAGTGAGGTACAGGGCAGTGAGGGGGATAAAATCTTACACTGAAAGGATCACTACTAAGCACTTGATAGAAACATGTACTTATAAAATTATTCAGTCTTGCAAATTCCTGGCATGGCATCACCCAGGATGGGGGGGGGGTACTCCCATATAGTTTCGGTGGGCTCGCAAAAGTCCTACCCTTTACTGGACCAAATTTTGCAAATTTTGTGACCCTATACTAGACTAAAAATGCTCCATTCTTGATTTCAATCATTTGTGAGAACTCAATGACTCTGTTTATTTATGTTTTATTTATGTTTTTTGTATTAATGGATTATTTCAGGAACTGGATGAAATGGCAAGAAAAGCTGTAGAATCCCATCTGATGGAATGTGGAGCGACTCTTCAAAGTGCGAGATTTCAAAGTGAGTGTGGCATACTTTGAACTATCATAATTATATGACCCATATCTTGCTGATCCAATAATCCACGTGTACAATGCAATCCTTTAGGAAAGTTACATGACCATTTGGAGTTGAATGTGTTTTTTTTATCTATGAAGTCATATCATTCGCTCTCAAATTGTCCTCTTTAAAAATACAATAAACTACATGACTTTTGTAGCACTAATTTATATCTGGTCTCCTACTCAGACCATAAGTAATTACAAGACAGTATTTCTGTGTGCAAATGGCTGCTAGCAGTCATGTAGAAGAAAATCACAGGATACCACTGAGATAAGCATGTGCACTAACTCGAGAGGAAAACAGGGACTGCTTGTAGTCTATCTTGGTCTTTTTGCCAATTGCCTTGTCTGACCAATGAGCACAAATTGTTTTTGTTGTTGCTATGTGACAAAATTAGCAAGTAATTGTCATATTTTGTGACAGAGATAAAACAAATTGTGCTTGTGCCAGTATGTTGGATTATAAACACTGAAAGACTAGTTTTGAAAAAAACCTATTTTTTCTGCATTGGCTTGCAAGTAAGCTGAATATGGGTTTGATCAACAAGGGTTGATATGGTATGTTTTTTGCCTGTGGGTTTTGATGGTGTATGGCTGATGTTTTGAGTGTTAGCTCTCTGTCGGAGCCCTTCAGGCTTGTGCTTGTGCCATATGTACTGCTTGTACACAAACCTCACAGTGATTGCAGTTGGCGATGTTTTGGGACAGCAGCTTGTACATATAGTTTGTCATTGCTGTCCAGTGGTGTAGCATATCATGACAACAAAGTGCACAGTTTTTACTGGAAGACTAGTTTTGCATGGGCAAGTAAGCTGAATATGGGTTTTATTTGTCAAAGGTTGATATGATATGTTTTCAACCAAGTGGTTTGGTGTATAGCTGACGCTTTGAGCATTAGTCCTTCTTCAGAGCAGACTCTGCTCTTACTATGCTCAGTTTTTAGCTGATTTTATGATGCTAGTTGTATTGCTGTCAATAAGATGTTAACTTGTCCTCAGTTTGTAATCATACTCTTTCTCTGTACCCCTAATTCAATTGTATTATGAAGCCAGATCAAGGAATTGATGACTCTTTTTACAGAAAATCCGGACTATGTGAAACCTAGCCACAGTGGAAAGGAGGTTTGTTTTTATACAGTTTATATTTTTGTTTGTTGCAGTAGTGTGTGATATTGTCAATTCTGGGAATTTCCAAAGGGAGTTTGTAAATTGAAAGATCAATGATTTGTGGGAACAAAAAAAATGAGTTTAATGAGAATCCTGGGATAATTTATGTTCTGTGATGGAGCATTCTCCAGTGATTTGAGCAAAAAGTGAAAGGTTAATGTTACTGATAGCTAGTCTTTTTTTCAAAAGTGTGCTTTTTAAAACTGACTTTGGCACATCAATATAAGCTATACATGTATGCTCACTTTTACGATGACTAAGTTAGCAGTTTTGGTTTCGAATACCTAGGTCTCATATCAAAACTAACTATTTAATTGGACTGCGAGGCCATGGAAATGAGTAAACAGAATGTTTAGATATAAACCAAACTGAATGTTCTAGTAACCTTTCTGAATGACATATGGGCTCAAGACACCACCCCCCCTCTCTTGCCTTCCCACTACCTTTGTGTAACAATAATCTTTTGATTCAGACTTAGTTGGTGAACCATCTTATCAAGGTATCCCTAAGTACAACATTTGTTTTAATCAAACCTCTCCCACCCAATGAATTGAACAAACCCCTTTAACAACTTTATTTGGGACTTATTGCCAAAAGGGGTTGGAAATGAACAGAACTGAGTCCCATACTAGGTGTCTGCCGCTTCAGTTAATGACCACAAGTGTGTGTGTTCTTTTAAGTCCCCCTATAGAATGTCAAGAGATAGACCAACAGCTTAACGTCCCTGTCCATGGATGGTGTGGCGAAAGAAGGTCACCTAATTTAAGTTCAACCCTTGACCAGGTCAGGGATTGAACCCAAGATCACCTGATCAGTCAGAGATCTTACCAACTGTGCCAACCTTGCATACCCAGCAACAAGGAACTGGTTTCGTATGCAACTGGATGTGTTCAAATGTGTCCAAAACATTCAACTTAGTTGCACAAACACACTGGGGTACAGCTGATGAATTGTGACTAGAAATCTGACTCTTTGCTATGCCGTTAGTTATTTCCAACAAAACAGTAACAGCAATAAATTACTTGTGAAAGGCTATCTACAGACAATCTTGATCAGTGTGTACATGAATCTGTCAAAGTGCAGAATCTTTTCAAGTTTTAAAACCTTTGCAGTTTAAACAGTGTAAGATTGATAATAAATTGGTTAATGAATTTTCAGCCCAGAGATCAGTGAAAAGTTAAAACTAATACTGTAGGTCATTATGTAACAAAAGATCACCATTACTTTCATCTTGTTTAAACTTCACTAACTCAATTTGCAACTACCTTTTGTTTTGTTTGTTGTTTGAAATTATTTTTTGACTTGCTTATCTTTTCCCTGACTATACTTGCATGTAATGAGTTACTAATCCTCTTTGGAGATTTTGTTGAGTTGGCAAACAATTAAAACTTGTTTACTTTTAGTTTGAATAGTATTTGAGTGTCTGCTTTATTTTCCCTAATAGATAAACTGTTCTGTTTACAGGAAAATTTGGAAGGGTTAGATATGGATGATAACAAGAAAAGTCTTGTATCAAGAGAAATCCGAAGTTTTAGAGATACCTACCGGGTGAGTAAGTATAATATATACATGTAAGAGCTCATATTGAACTTTTGGTATTAATATTTACAGAAAGTTTTATAAGAAGTGATAATAAATGAATGATAAAGAGCATTTGTCACACATTTGGTGCCACCAAATATATCTGTGTGTGGAGCCAAAACAGCTTTCTGGGTTTGAGTTTGATTTTCACTGAAGAGCTGGCATTAATTGTAGAAAAACTGTGTTGAATATTTAATGAAATCAATTTATTTTTGGCACTTGTTTAATTTCATTTCTACATTCCTTCACAAATGGCAGGCAACCAGGTATTTGGTGGAATCAGATTGTGTTGAATCACCTTTAAAAATGCTGTGATTAATTATTTAACATGCAAGATGCTGTATCAGCTGCAACACAATAGATTCAAAGTTTGTTTCACTGGAAAGTTCAAATCACTTGAGCACGAGAGTTGATGACTGTTGGTGAGAGTTGGAATTCTCAGTTCTCATTTGGTTACTACTTTATCTGCTTATTATCCAAGAGTTAGGTCTGTATAGGATATATCAAACTGGGGTCTAGTGTATTGGCCAAGTGATAAGAGGGTCAGTGCGTCAAGACTGAGGTGTGATGTTCCGATAAAGACCGAACATTCAAGGTTAATAGGTATTTTTGTTAGATGGCATTTTTCCTAAAAACAGCAATAACACAGTTCAAGTGTAAATTATTTACTTTGCACATCCAGTTCTGTGTGCACACAGCCATTGACAATAACCCCTAATGCCCATGGGCATTGTGGGAAATCCAAAGTATTCACCTCTACCTTGAGTATCTTTAAACTTTCATGAGAGCTCGTGAGAGTTTTTGTATAATTGTTCAGTGACTCAGCAAACTCTCAGTGACTCATTTGATTACACACAGGAGCACTGAACAAAACTGTTGTCAAACTCTCTCCACTAACTCTTGTCCAACTCTAATGCTCATTTGACCTGGGCAGTTAATCAAAGAGCTTTATTGCAGCTTTAATGGTTACCTATGGTACATTCATTTCTGCAGATTGCTAAATTGTCTTTTGCGATCGTGGTCCTTACAGTATACTAGAATGAAACTGATTGCATGATCCTTTCAGCTTGTTACATGTACAGCGTTGTGATTAACTTTGCAGCTTGCAAAACTAAATTGTCTTTATGCTGTGAGTTGACTCCCCAATGATACCGCTCGCACCCTACAGATGCGATACCCTGATTTAGGTTGTTAATTAGCCTTATTGTTGGCACACATGACAGTTATTCAGTCGGTGAATTGATGCCCAAATGGAACATTTCATCAACTTGTGCCTTTTCTGCTTGTCTTCTAGTGAGAGGTGTGGTAAGTGATTGTGTAACTGTTTTGCCATGGGTGACGCCAGGTGTTTGGGGGTTGCAAATAAACCCCCTTAACTTGTCTCAGTCTGTTTAGCAAGCTTTTAAGGAGAATCAAGCTGTAAACAGGTTTGTGAGAAAAAGTGTCTTCAGCAGCCTCTGCCCGTCCCCCCCACTCCCAATCCCCATCCAAAGTTGCTTCGCAGTTGCTGGTAAATAAAGGTAAAATATTGAAAAATGTCTTACAATTGCAAAATGGGAATCCTAGTCTAAAAAATGTTTTGTATCATCAGAACCCCCTTCAAAAAAGGTATTAAATTTTATTCATTCTTGTACGTGGCACAATAAAAGTATGAAACCCCCTTCAGATATGCCTGGCGTCGCCCACAGTTTATGCTCTAATGGTTTGAATACTAACTTTGCTGACCTTTTAGACACTCAGTGATTGTGCAGATAGCTATCGTAGATACTTAGTCACAATCTCATTCCCAGAGCCCACGTTCTTATGATATCTGTTCTGCCACAGGAAAAATTAAGGGCTCTGGGATTGTCAAAGCAAAGTCAGTGAATTGACAAACCTCAGCATGTTGATCTATTTTACTGTAAATGAATTTGTTTGGGTTGTAACTTGATCACTGAGAATGAACCAAGTGAAAGTTCAATTGCATAATTTTTTGGTAGAAAAAGTTAGGACACCCTTCATACTTTTTGCTGTAATACTGTTTTTTTAGATGCCATAAGGGGCATTTGGCTAGCATTTGTCTCTTGCAGTGCATGTACTTTTGTAGTTCGGCCGTATCTCTTCAGTGCATATACATTGGTGTGTGGTGCTTCTAGCATCCATAATTCCTGGCACTTACCATGAGAATGGGGGCTCTTGGAATGAGTTATGAGATACCATACTGTACCATACATTTTGTTCAAGATTGGAAAATAAAATATAAAATCTCAAATTAAGCATTACTAAAGGCAGAAAATGCAGTCTCGAAAGGAAATGATGGGGTTAGCCCTATCATGTAACTCCCTTAAAGAAAACCAAACAAAAAATGAAAAATAAGAACAGTAAAAAATGTTTAAAATGAGATTTCTGAGAAATCCTTTTAGTGTTCTTTCAAAATTGTTTAGACTGGTCAGTGGATTCTGTGATTTCTGCTGGCAGATTGTTCCAGTGTTGTACAATTCAGATTGAGAAGGAGTATTGAAAACAATTTATTTTTGCAGGTTTGAGGAAAACTTTGAGTTTATGTTTTTATCTTGTTGACAAAGCTTTGTTTTCTAAAAAAGGTAATCGAATTTACTGCCCTTCTTTATACTTTTTCTATGGCGTACTTAAGCATAAAACTTACCAGAAACGAAGGAGTGGGCTATAGTAGTATCATATATTACATACAAAACAAGTTATGCCAAGTCTGAAATGTTTTAAATCTGGTAGTGCATGCATATGCTTGAGCAATACCAACACTTTAATGTTGGTAATAGAACGAAAAGAAAATATATAAAGTAGTATCAAGTTCAAATTTAAGCTTTGCTGATTTCCAAGCTTTGTTTGTTATCAACACCAGGCCTTTACCTTTGTTAGTTTGGAAAAGATCATGGCTTGATCCAGAAGCCTACTTATTTCGTTTGGTGACCATCTGAAGTGTATTTTTATTGCTATATCAACTTTATTCTGTCTTCATCTCTTGAGCGAAATTTGTTTTATACGGATACCCTTGTCATGTCTCCAAGGAAGAATTTGCTCCAAACCTGGCCAGGTGTTTTATAATTGAATGAATTGAGGTTGTAGGGTGTTCGCAGTATGGGGGTAATGGAAAACCTACAGTATAAGAAGTTGTGGAATTTCAATATTTTCGATCAAGGCCTAGAAACCTGGATAAATTAAAAATTGGTCATGAAAAGTCACTGGGAAAAACGGATCTATATATGAACTAAGTAAAGTTGTATTGTTAATTCATGGCAAACAACTTCATTACGCAATTTGTTTATCAATGAAACGAATTTAAAATTGCATGTCGCCCACGACTACTACTGTCAATTTTCGAGAAAATTCCTGCATTTTAAGTTATGTTTTAAAAAAAAAAATGTGTTTGAAACCTCGTCATATTAAAGCCATGAACGCAAAGCCTCTCCTCGTTTGCTTTGACATTAACTGTGTAATTATTGGCCTTACTGAGGATTCATTCATCTCAAAAGGTACTTGAATTCACATTTTTGGATCCACAAGTTTTAGAATAGATGTTGAACTCTCTCTCTTGTTAGTATAATGTGAAAAACCAAAGTTTTGGGAAACACCAAAGTTTCCTGACGATTGTGGTTTCCAAACCGAAATACATGTACTTAGCTTTTATTAGTGTTGTCATGTATGGTCACAAAGACAGGCTATGTCTTATATTTCTCTAAGCGCTGAAAAATTCATTGACATGACCGGAGTGGAGAGGGAAGATTTTTCAACAATTGAGAGGCTTGTGAGTTGTTACTTATATTTTGACAACCGTGCTTTATCATAACTATTGCTGTTACCTTTAAAGAAAACATGTGTCAAACCCTTTAGAAAACAAAACTTAAATGTACTGTTAAACTGTACCACAGAATTGTTGCCAACAAACATAACTAGTTCCAAGAGAAAACCTTTTTAGCAGCGTTTTCAGGATGAGATGCAGTCTTGCAGGTAAGTCTGCTACTAACCTTTAATTTGAAGAGCAGCGCCATGGTTATGTGCAAACTGTGCTTGCTTTCTTTTCTTTGTCAGAATTGGGAGCTTCTTGGGAACCAATCAAGATAACAATTCGAGAACAAAGACTCCTGGATCACTGGAGGACACGCTTATCTGCATCAGACGTACTCGTTCTTTTTCCAATACAGAAACAGTGTAGCACTAACTTGTGTTTTTTGCAGGCCTGCAGAGTAATTTGGGTTCTTTTGTTGTATTTTGTTTACTGATTCTTGTTCATTTTCTGTTTATATCTTTCAGAAAGAGGATAAAGAGAAAGAACGTGAAAAAAGAGAAAAGGACAAAACAGATAAGGAGAGAGAGAGGGGAAGGGAGAGAGAGCGAGACAGGGACAGAGAAAGAGAAAGAGAGAGAGAACGCCGGCAGGAACGGAGCAGGTCACCCAGAGAGAGGAAAGACAAGGACTCTGATAGAGATCGTGATCGTGACCGTGAGAAGGCGCGTGAGCGTGATTCAGAGCGTGATACAGACCGTGAGAAATCTCGTGACCGAGGTCGGGATCGGGAAAAAGAGCGCGAAAAAGAGAGGGACCGAGGCCGAGAAAGAGATCGTGATGAGGATCTTGATGAAGATGAGCTGTACGAGAGGCGGCGACAGGAACGGAAACAGAGGGACAGGGACTTGGCCTACGGAGAGGTAATGGCTTTCTTACATCACAACTTTAAGATAATTAGCTGGAACAACAGCTAGCATTTTCTTCGAGTAAACAGCCATTGAGGCGGATCTGACCAAGTATGTTTTTTTTTATCAGATTACAACTAGAAATCTTTTGGTTAGGTTTGCAGTGAATAAAACGAATCATCATGGAAAATAATCTGTATTCTTTTCACCGTGCCAATTACAGTCGATCAGTAACATTTTTACCTTGTTCCTCTCTGTCTTGCCCCATTACAATTTGTGCAGTAGGCCTCGAAGAGTTTTATTTTGTGTGTTGCTTGTTTTTCAGAGACTAAAAGCGTGGGAGGCAAGAGAAAGGAAAAAACGTCGAGAATACGATCGAGAAATTGAAAAGGAATCCGAGAAGAAGGATGAACATGTAAGTCAGGGCTTTGTTCTTAACACTTCAACCCGAGCCAGTTTGTCAGAATGTAAGCTCTCCTTACATTATCCACACAGAATATGCTGTTGGTAATGAGAATAAAGCAAATTTCTCCCAACCTTTTTACAAGGAAGCTATAGAGATAGTTTAGGAGAATTAAGCAGTGTGGCATGTGGCGTGTTTTGGGCTGAGAGGGTTTAAGCAGATCATAACACACCAACCCATGGTTTGCCCCTGGGGGAGGGAGGGAGGGGGTTAGGGTGCAATGGTGGGCGGACAGGGGGACCAACAGATAAACATTAAACATCTTTTGCCAATTTCCCAATGCACCCTGGTACAAGCTGTTTTGGTCTGACCTAAAACACCAGCTTTAGTACTGTACAAGAATACATGTTGGTTTAATTGCAATTTAACCAGTATACTATCGATGCACTTACAGGCAGGAAATAATATTAAGCATTAGATGCAGTCATTTGTTTAAGTTAATGTTTTGATTGAGCTATCAAAAATATCCACGTGCAATGAACTAGAGTAATCTCGGTCTGGAATCTGAAGATAAGTTGCTATCTGGTTAGATTTATTTACCATCTTTAGTTATTAAATAATAAAAACCTAATGCAGGCTGATTTAGAAAAATGTAGCTTTTTACGGGTGGTGCTTGCTGCATTGAACTAACAGAATTGTACTGTCTTTGTTCGTTTTTTGTTGTTGTTCAGGCTCGGGAGCGAAAACATTTGCTGGAGTTTCTTGAAGATTACGAGGATGAAAGGGATGACCCCAAGTATTACAAGTATGTAAACATGGCCCAGAAAATAGTTCCTTTAGTTAGGTTGTCCACAGTTGATAGGGCGATCTGGTTGGGAAACTCGTCCAGTTTCTTTGTTGTATGTTTTTGTTTTCTCTCTTTTGTCCATTGGCATTGACCTGGCACAAAATCAAAAGGTCTTGAAATGCAAAATTGAATTGAATTGAACAACCGTTCGTGTCCAACCTCTTTGGGGCAATAAATCCCAATAAAGTTGTTAAACAGGGTTCGTACGGGTCATGGAAAACCTGGAAAGTCATGGAATTTTGAAAAATCATTTTCCAGGCCTGGAAAGTCATGGATTTTTCTATTTGGTCATGGAAAATATTAATCTTGGTCATGGAAAATGAATAAAGTGAATCAAATCATGGATGACTTGGATTTCTTCAAAAGAACTTTAGATTTGATAAGAATTTGGCTTCAAGCAAGCCGTGAAGTGCATAAATTTACACAGCCGAAAACTATCGTGCGGTTTTACGTTCGGTGACCTATGTTTATGTTATGTTTGACAACCGTTCTACATCGACCAATCAAAGTTTGTTTTGCTAAACCATGAAGTGCCTGATTCTTGTTAGCCCGCCAAATCGCTTTGATGCACAGGATTATGAAGTAATACTGGTCAAGCCTATTGCTTTTAGAGATATGTGTAGTGAAGGAGAAGAAAGCTTTGTTAGAGAAAACTAGTCAATATAATATATTTTTATATATATTTAGCAAGCTTGTTTACCAGGGTGTCCAATCAATTGTTCCGATTTTTATTGAGAATCGCATCTCATCGTCAACCATGATAACGTGAACTCACAAGCAAATGAGCAGAGAAACATTTTTGTTAAGTTATCATAGTATTTTATCATGAGATGAACAAACCGCCTAACTTGGATATACAGGTGAATTCCGAGATGCAGTTAGATCAATGAAACAAGAACTACAATCGAAAATCACAGAACAAGACCTGAGGGCTCAATTTTTAGCTTTTCAATTTCAGCATTTCCAAGCCAAACAATTTGCTGCGAACTGGCCGATTCATTTACATTTTGACGCTGTTATACACTAATGGCCATTTTCCTGCGAACTGACTGTGAACATGGAGCGTAAATGAACAGAAGATTTTGGTCCTTCGTAAGTAACTAGTATCGTATTTTTTGAGCATTAGAAGAGGTGTGACAATTGTTAATTATGAAAATATGAACCATTACATAAGATAACGCTTTTTTGTTAAAAACCATTTTGACTTACTATAGTTTTATGGCTTTAAGATTTCAAAATTTTCTGGGGGAGCATGCATGCTCCCAGACCCCCTACAGTCTCGCACCTTCGGCGCTCGCAAACGTTACACCTGACCTGTCACTAAAGTCGTCCCGATTCCAGTTAGTCCGTAGGTTGGGCACTCTATTATGCGAAAGTGTAGAATGTGCTCCCCAAGTTTTGCCTAAGAATCAGTTGATAAATACATTCGCCCTGATAACACAAACACAAACAAGTAAACGAAAAAAGTGAATTGGTATTTTCTTTTGAAACGGATATGATGAGGAACGAAGGCGTTTGTTCTTCAAGAACTGCACGATCTCGTCATTGCTGCTGAAGATGATAGATCCAAGACGCTGCATGATGATTCGCAATTGAAGGTACGGTGGATTTCGTCGACTGAGAGTTCGAGTTGTGTTCGATAACAATCGAGTAAAGATACACGATGTTTGAAGGTTTTTGTATCGTTACGTTGAACGATTTCTGCTTCAGCTTTGTGATTGAACGATTTCGATACTTTTTTTGATTCATCGTGTTTTTTTTTATCTGAATGGTGATGTTTATCGTGAATGTATTTATCAAGACGGACGATGTTTATCTTAGGTAAAACTTGGGGGGGGGGCATTCTACTCTTGGGTAAAATAACCACCTGTGTAGAATACGCCCCCAGTTTCACAAAGTGCACTTTGGATGCGTATTCTACACAATATTGCATGATTTGACACCGACATCACAATTACAGTTTCGTTTCAGGCTCACTTTCATTTACGGTTTTTTAGAATGGAGATCTCAAGTTCGAAGTTTTGTGCAAATATTATAATGCTTGTGTTTTTAAATCTTGTATAATTGTCGATTTCAACTGTTAAAAATAACCCATACAGAATCCAAAGGAAGATATGTTGGTATAAGTCTTTGCGAAAACTACTGAGGTCATGGAAAACGCACAAAAGTCATGGAATTTCAAGAGTTCAAAAGTGTACGAACCCTGTTAAAACTAAAAACCAAAAAAAAAACCAAAAAGTAAAAACATTTGGACTCACACATAACACAAGACAGTGTGCACTGTTACGGTTTGTTCAACATAAAACAAGGCAACTCGGACTCATTTTGAAGTTGCTTGAGCTTCACAACCAGTTAGCTCTGTCAGCTTTGGTTTATCTCAATTCCAACACAACCTCGGTGCCGTACTTTCTATCATGGTTCGCACTACTCCTGGAATTAAAACAAGGACTAAATCATAACCCAGGTTTATATTTTGTTCAAAGTTGTTGCTAACAATAGATAGACCTCGGCTAAAATTTAGAACTCGTTTTAATAATTGGCCCCTGGAGTTTTGCAATTTTCTTCAGAGCCCTGACAAATCCTGTAATAACAGTTATATTTTCCCTGTATTCCTGGAATTCTCCTGGAATTTTGTGGAGAATAATTCTGTGCCATAAAGAACCATCTATAGATTGGTGAAGCTTCTGATTTTCAATTGTTTTTAGTGTGGACTCGATTACAAAAAGTTCTTCTGATGATATTTGCAGGATTTTTGTCCTGTTTCCTTTGAAAAGGTTGAGAAACCTGGTGACTCTTGTGTCGACGCAGTTGCTTACTAAACCATTTACTAATAGATATCGTATGACTCAGTTTAACTTGATTTTTATTGTTTTCACCTTGAAAGAAAATTAAGGGCTAGGTCCTGGGAAAATGATCTAACTATACCTTGGAAAATTCCTGGAATTCTGTGATCAATATTCATTACGAACAATGTTCGGTTGTGAAATTATCCTGATACGATACTCTGTAGGGGAAGTGGTCTGGCCAGGCGGCGGCGTGACCGGGAGACAGAGATTGAGGCGGACGAGCGAGATCGACAGCATGAGTTGGAGGAGATTGAAGAGATCCGCAAGAGGCTGGTGGATCAACACACGGAAGAGGAAGTAAGATCATTTGTAACACATCGGGACACTTCAGATTTCATTTTAATCAGCTGTTTGTTGGAACTGCATGTGTTTCACCTGTTGCCCCGGTTAGAGGGATAGTTGGATGGAAGTAGGCAGAGCACTGGTGTTGCTTTTGTTAGATCTCATAAATACGTTTTTACCTTGAGATCTGCATATAAGACAACAGCTACAAATGACGATCATTTTCTTAGTTGCATATACCGTAACAGTTGTTGACTTATGCCGAAGTATTGATTAAGAAAGCCGTTTTAACTGAGTTAAAGGGACCGTTTCTGGCACAACAAGATTTTGCAGTCTTTACTTTGCCAACCCATCACACAAGTTAAAGATACAAAAGATCACATACTTTAGTTATGAAATGGGTTGGTTACCGTCATTTCTGCTTGTTAAAAGCCTTTCATTGTCCAGTTATGTATACGTCTATCAGAAGGATGGGTCTCGCTTTAAAAGTAACAAAGTTTTGTGGAAAACAGCCCCTTTTGGAATTTACATCGATATGATTCGGATACCAGGAAAGTTAAAAAGAGACGATGTTCAATCAATTACCTTTCTCAACACGTATATAATAGGCAAGTCATATGAATATATTATTTCTTTTTTCATGAATAATAAAAAGCTTTAGTTGGTGTGTTAACTGTCATTTATGGTCTGTGGACAGGACGAAGAAATGGAAAGCGATAAAGAGGATGCCAAGCCGCTTCTGCAACCAACCTTCAAACCAGCTTTGCCGCAGGTGAGAAACTATTAGAACAATAATTTGGTTTACATTTGCTGAGTGCCTCAATCCATTCCTCAAGGCAAGAAGAAAAACATAATCACTGATTCTGACGATCCGATCTTGAAACTCGCCACAATTTCTGCCCAATTTTGAGCTTCGCCAAGACTTTAGAGCTGGATGTTGTTGAAAATACTGGTAGACTAGTTTTCAATTGCAAAAAATGGATTTTTCTGTGTCAGCAAGTTGTAGATACTTGCTAAAATGTTGGCATAATTTTGAAAATTGATTCTCACATCAATAGAAAACAGCTATTCAGTCCTCACTGACGCTATACCGGATAGTTTCGTGCTATCATCAAAACCATAGCAGCTAGGTCTGCTGTTTACACAATATTTCGATATTTCCGGTGCACTTTTTGTGCTATTTCAATTGTGAGACGCATTTGAAGTAATATATCACATATCGGATATATTCTTGAGCTGCGATGAATCTCTACCGTGTAACGGGAACGATTTGTTTAAGCGGGACCTAAGTGGGGTTTAGACTGCGTGACTGTGGTACCAAGGGCACTTTTTGTTTAGCCAAGCTTCACCGCTTGAAATTCTGGAAATTTCCCTTCAGTTGTCAAATTTAGCAGCTTTAACCGGCCGGCTGAAGAACTGCAGTTTGATTGGTCAATAAGTTTGTGTACGCCTTGCGTGATGTGGAGGACGTAAGTGTGGGCTCGGAGACTCGGAAAAGATGGAAAAGTTGTACATATGGAGTTCGCCTTTTAAGCCTGGTTCACACTGGTGAGATAAGCACAAACACAAATGCCAGGCATACGCACGCGCAGAATCAGTCATCTACAGTACGAACCAAGCCGTTTGTGCGCGTGCGTATGCCTCGCATTTATGCTTGTGCTTGTGCTTATCTCACCAGTGTGAACCAAGCTTTAGGTAGGAACGAAAAGGTAAAGAACCTCCAGAGGTGATCCGTTTTTCCTGGAAATTTCCTGCAGAGTTTCCATTCCACTTATCATTCCAGTGGATCAAACCCGAAAATGTGGTTAAACGGAACGCACTCCAAATATTATTTGTTGTATTTTAGGTGGAACCAGCCCCCGTGGTCCGATCGCCAAGTCCTGAAGCTATCGAAAGTTACCCTGCCCCGACAGTGAGTATGAAGCGACCTCGACCAATTGCAGAGAATGGCCAGGACTCGGAGCCAGAGCCTGCCCCCAAGAAATCGTTCGGATTTGAAATGAAGCTTTCTACTAACCTGGTATGTGATACCAGTTCATTTTACATTTTTCAGTAACTACACGAATGTGCAAACAAAAAATGTATTAGATTACGCATTCACATGGTATGTGAATGCGTCGCGAGAAAAAGTAGTGGAAGAGATTCCTGATAATTTGTTTGATGTATATACTACTATCTTGTGTTGCGTTAGTTAAACATTGAATTTGGTGTATTCCTTTATTGTATAGTCTTCTTGCAGCCGTTTTTCGGCTCGTCACCAATGCTTCTGTGGTGCGAGGTGCGAGGGAGACTATTTATTGTACAGCTTAGTTACAGTGTTGCACACATTTTACCACACTATTTTGTCATTCAAGAAATGTTAGTTCAATGATCTTGACTGGAGTCCTAAACTACGATAGTTTTGAAAAATATGTTATGTAAGTTTAGAACGTTACAGCCCACACAAGCCTTGTCCTGTGATGCGGACTGGCTTGCAACAGTCAAGAATGTCTAATTTTGTTACAATTGCAAGCAAAGGACCGATCATTTTATTTTAGTATTTTTCTTTTCATAATGAATAGAAGTACTTAGTTTAGTTTTATCTCAAAATTCAAAAGTTGAGAATTTGGATATTTGAGAAAAGAGTAGACCAAGAGCTATAAGTCATTTTCTCAGTCATGCGCAGAACAAGGCCAGGGTTTCAGTTGGCGAGCTCACACGATTTGTAAACATGACAGATTGGATGAAGAAAGTAAAAAGATCAATAATTACTGACAGAGGACAAACGATAAGACTTCCAAAGGGTCACAGAATTTTGTAATCAGGGATTGTGGCCACCAGCAAAACTGTTAGTTTGCTCTGCGCATGATTAAGAAAGTGACGTATTTAAAGTTTGAATATTTTTGGAGTTTGTGCTTTTGCCACCCGTTTTTTGCTATGGAAACCATTATTTTTGAGTTCTGAAAACAAGTGTCTGTCTGTCTGTCTATCCTCAGCCTGCACCCACCAGCCAGGGGCGCAAGAAGCTGGAGTCAGTGTTCAGTAGTCAAGAGGATGAGGGTCAAGAGGTAAACGAAAAGCGAAGGAAACTGGTTCCACTGGACTACAATGAGGACGATTCAGAAGAGAGCCTGGCGGCGCAGGCTGCCGAGGACAAGAAGAAGAGTATTAAATCACTTATTGAACGTATTCCTACGGCTAAAGATGAACTGTTTTCTTATAACGTGGACTGGGCACACGTGGATCAGGTACTTGTTTACTGTGTAGCACTGTGTTATCTATGGTGTGGTCAACAAAAGTAGATACAACATATGTTCTACTTGTGTTGGCTACTTAGTGCAAAGTATGTATCACTGTAAGAATAGTTTTAAAATAACTGTTTTTTCTGCGTTGGCGAGTAAGCTTAATACGGTTTGATCAACAAAGGCTGATATGGTACGTGTTTCGCCTGTGGGATATGGTGTTTAGCT
Source organism: Umimayanthus parasiticus (assembly GCA_027575125.1). Taxonomy (NCBI): domain Eukaryota; kingdom Metazoa; phylum Cnidaria; class Anthozoa; order Zoantharia; family Parazoanthidae; genus Umimayanthus; species Umimayanthus parasiticus. Next base: position 50 of record JAOBRH010438045.1, on the reverse strand, counting down.
GACGTTTCGAGCGTTAGCCCTTCGTCGGAGCAGATGCTCGAAACCTCAGC
>JAOBRH010437934.1:0-10693 GCA_027575125.1 Umimayanthus parasiticus | reverse complement strand
GGGGGGGCACGTGCCCCCCCGTACTCCGCGGTCCCTGATAATTTGAGTTATGTCGTCCTGCTATTAATTTTAATAATGAAGCTTTGGTTGTGAAAACCTTGCATCTAGATTTATTGTAGTCTGGATATATTATAGACAACAAGAGTGACGCCTGTTACACCCTTAATTCTCTAAAACAAGAGATCCAACATCGAGTCGATCACTACACTAAAGTTTATCTATATCAGTCGTATGGTTTTTTGGATTCAAAATTCTACAGAATTTAGTGTTTTTAATTGGCAAAAAATGGCTGTATGTGAAAGCTTGACTATAAGTAGACTTGAAAAATTATTGTTAGTAATATAGGTATATCTATCTGCTTAGGAATGACTAAACTAGCTACCACAATCGTAATCGGTTTATAACCTTCAGAAATCATCGAGAGATAGAGCCAATCCTTTCCTTCTGTTCTTGCAAATGATTTTCATAAAAGCAAACTCCCACAACTTCCACTGAAAAAGATTGGCAAATTTCAGTTCTCAAGTTCCTAAAACACGTTTCTAGTTTCCATTTTCCTTGTCGTATCATTACTTCTATGCGAACTGAATTTGTGTCAAAACACCTACATTCCAAAAACAAAGTGTACCTGTTGCTTGTCCAGTTGTAACGGAAGCACCAATTCCGGTGTGCTGCCAAGTAGAACAGTTATCTCCCATAACATACCAGTTTAGGTCTTTCATAAAAGTCAGTGGCGTAGAAAGTAAAAACAACGGGTTGAGGTCACCCAGCTCAGGACGTCCAGCTAGTTGCTTTGCTCCACAAATATAGAAAATTCCCCCAGTTATAAGCCCCCAATATGTATTCCAGTGGCAGATTTAGGGGAGGAGCCCAGGGGGGCCGCCCCCTACTTTTGGTGAAATATTTGCAAAGATTTATACGAAAACGACTAAAATGAGCATTCAAAAGCCGTTTTAGGGGATTTTGGGCCCCCTCTTTCTAGAATTTTATAAATTGTAGCTTCTGGGCTCCTTCTTTCAAAAATGTCTGGATCCCCCCATATGTTAGCCCGTCTACTTGCAAACTAAAACAGTATTTTGGTTTTAAGACTCCTGTCATCTAATGTATTCCGGTTTTAAGGGTCCCTTTCTACTAAACTTTCCTTCTTTTGTTATGAACACAATAGTGCAGATCAAAAGTTAGAAAGCTCTAATATAAATGTAGCTTGGAACAATAATTTTTATCATACTACAGATACTAATTGAGCATTAGAGGCAATTATATCAAAGTCTTGTTTTATTGTAACTCAAAGAAAATGTTTTTGAGGCAACTCTGTATGTCATGGCTTGTGTTCTTCATCAGACAGATAGTCTAATTCAGGTTTCGAATAGTTGTTTTTATACCTCTTGAATGGGGCTTCTAGCAGAGTCTTCACTAGTCATCTAACATGGCGAAAAAGGGGTGTCCTGTTGGGTTTTAGGTTTTGTCTCCGTATTGCCCCTATGTAAGATTATTTCCTGGTGGGGATCTACGAACAAATTGATCGATTTACATGCTCCATATTTTCCGTTCGGAAAAAAAATGTCCTATAAGTACCTCATTTCTGTAAATATTTGTTTTTATTTTTCTATTGTATAGTTTCTCTCAGGTACTAAATAAGGTTATTCTATTGCATTGTATTGTATTGTATTGTATTGTATTGTAAGCTTCCTCAGATATATCCCGGCCCCCGTTTTTAAGCCCATCCAAAAACCCCTTACGTATAAGCAATATATAAACAAGGGCTTTTAGGTGGTATTTTACGGTAATCAAAAATGAAAGAAGTGGTGTCTGACAAACACTGCATGCTTTTGTTTTGCCATAACTCTCCTTTAATTAAATATGAAGAGACGTTTTTATGAATGAGTCGTTGTGTCTTGTCGTCACGTAATCGTGACGTATAGCTGGACATCTGCACAGTTGCACGACTCTACAAACAGGATGCTCCTAAATGACCATTAGCTAACTTGCAAGGATGACTCAAAGCCAGCTAGTGTTGGATTGGGTATGTCTTCATCTAGATGTCTTTGTGGTCACTATATAAAACAGTCTAAAACAGATATAACTCATTTCAAATAGGGGATTTTCTTTAGTTTTGTTAAATTGGTAGTCTTACAGCTGACTTGCCACATTGTACGTTTCTACAGAAAAAAAATGTACAATGAAATGTGATGAAAATAAAGAAAACAAAAACAGGAAGTCAGTTATTATATCGATCACGTAGTTATAACACATGTTGAACATATTCCCAAATCAGACCTTTATTGAACTAATGTTTTGCACTTTCTTCTTAATTTCAATAACACTATCTGTTCTAAGAAGTAACAGATGTAAAATAAACCCTTAAAAGACTCCGTAAACCTAGATCATCTAGCTACATCTACAAGTGCACTAGACTTAAAATTAGATTGATGTGGTTTGTCTCTCTGACAAACATTTTCTTCTCCAAGATTGCTCTAAGCAATGAATAGTTTACATATTTCTAATTAACTCCAAGTCGCCGGCCGTAGATACCTCTAATGACTTCCGCCGACTTAATGGTGATATACAATTTGTGACCGATCAAGACCTTGCACCTTTTGTATTAATTGAAAGGACTTCCGTTATATTTGAGTAAGTAGAACCGCAGTCACGAAATACAAAATTCATACTGAAGAGCATTCTTTTTAACACGTATCCGATATAATAAGAAGCAACGAACTATTGCTCTTAAAGTTTAGTAAATGAGCATGAAAGTTGAAACAAACAAAGAAACATAAATAAAATCTTAAACGGACCTTAGGTTTTGTCAATGGGAGATAAGTGATTGTTGTTTTTCATTTTTTCTTTTAAGACTAAGTGTACTTGAAATGAACGCAATGTAAAAATGGTGCAAATAAATGTTGTTGTTGTTGTTGCTGTAGACATATACAGGACACACACCATATCCGTTCTTCTATAAAACCGACACAAGGCAGGTAAAATCCTCAGATGATAACACAGCGGGTTTCAAGCCAAACTGATTGCAAGGAATTTGACATGTCTGAATGAAATTTTAATTGAACTTAGAAAAAAAAATTGGAAAAAACGAAATTGAAATCAAGAAATTAGGTTGTTTATTTTGCTTGTCTTGACTTCGGCCAAAGTGGATGTGACAAGATCGAGATAAGAGCTAAACTGCTGGTCAACCGTTATGTTGACGCCAGAGGGACTACCGTTGTGGAAAGGTATCGGTCGGTATGTCCTCAACAATAATCAAAGTGTAATCAGTGGCAATGGGTTCTTATAAATACCGTAAACTCCGAATACGGGGGTATTCAATCTCTAGCTTTCTGGAAGGTGCCTACCAGAAAAGCGGGGCTTATTAAAAAGGCGGGTTTAGGAGAGTGAGAGATAGTAATGGAGAGAGGAACAGATGGAGAGAGAGAGAGAGAGAGAGAGAGAGAGAGAGAGAGAGAGAGAGAGAGAGAGAGAGAGAAAACAGACAGACAGACAGACAGAGACAGAGAGACAGACAGAGACAGAGACAGAGACAGAGAGACAGAGAAAATGAATGAACTATATAATACTGCATCCTTTATTTAAATTGAGAGAAATGAGAGGGGCGGGGGGGGGAGATAAGTGAATGAATGACTATATTTCATTTAAAATAGGTATTTCATAAACGACACAAAAATTACTTTCCACGAAAGCCGAGATATTCACTACAATAGCATTAATTTAAAAAAAATTACAACTATTAAATTTAAAACAGTAAAATAACTGTACTGTGTTTTCATTGATGAAAGGAGACGATAGTTAACTTTGTTTTAAAAGTTAGGTAAGTCGTTAATGTAAAAGAGAAGCCAAGAGAAAGGGCCCCAAGATTGATCCTTTCATACACGACCCCGCCAGATGATGTTGCTGTTTCTGAGAGATGACCATTTTCCATACCTTTTGCTGACGGTTTGAAAGGTATGATTCCAACCATTTGAAGGGGCTTGCTATTAATCCATATAAAGATATCTTTCTCAAGAGAATGGAGTGGTCGAGTGTATCAGATGCTTTGGTAAGCAAGCAATTAAGTTAAAACTTCTAAACTCTTTCAATGTTATTTTGATTCAATTTTTCTCACGTTTTGTGCCTTGTTTTGTGTGCTCGTCGTTTAGTTATCCTAACCTAATAAGTATCATTTCCTTTCTGCGACCAATGTTCATCAATTGTAAATTCAACTAGTGGCAACTGACTCGATTAGTTCGCTACCTCAGATTGCCAATATCCATTTTTTCACAATCTATATTAACTGCAATGTAACCTGGAGATACAAATAAATTTTTATTGTCCAAGTAAATTACCAAAGCAAATTTTCTATGGCTTATATTAATATACCACTTGTTAGTAGTATCCAGCAGAACAGTATTATCGAGTGCAGTGTTCAACTAATTGAAAGCCAAATTTGTACTTTTCATTTCAAGTTAGCTGCATGCCATTTTTTCAGTTATTTTAAAAATCAGTGGAACTGCTTAAATAGGACAATAAATATTTCGATATTGTTTGTCGTTATGTTTGAATATCGGCGTTACTTCTGTTAACTTTCAAACATTAGGGAACATTCCAGTGGCTGTGCAAACTGAATTAGTAAAATGGCGCAGATGAATTTGGCAGGTATCGCTGCTGCTTCTTAACAAGTTTGCACGAGATGTTATACAATCGTCCAGTGGATTTGTTAGTGTATAAATCTCGCTTGACTCGTCTCTTGCATTTCCTAATTTGCAACAAAAAGTTCTTTATAGTCAATGACGCATTTTAACCTGTAGATAATTTGCAGCTAGTCTTGACCTTATTCTGCTAAAATGTTTATTCACAGCACTTGCAATTAATTTCGCTTCGTTTTGTGACCTTTCTGTTTTCGGTGCAGTTATACAACGATATTTGCATTTGATTTTCTTTTATTCTGCGACATGACTTGATTGATAGTTTCCCATTGAATTTTAGAGTTGCCAGTGTTTTCTTGAATTTGATTATAATAGCATTCCGCTTCTGCTTTCTTGATTTCGTTATTAGTTAGATTCCCTATCTTCTTGTAATTCACCGGATCATTAGGGTTCTTAAAGTTATTGACTATCCCTTTAAGTGTATTTCTTTGAATGATAAGATTACGAACTTTGAGTTTAGCCATGGGGATGATTCTATTATATCTTTTCTTCTTAATTGACTTGTGTCTACCACAGATTTCTGAATAATAAGATTTCCATTTTACCACACGTCGGAAAGTTTATTCACAAGCTGGATCCTGATTAGGTCCAACACAGTCTATATGTAATTCTAATCAAAAACGATCAACACTACACTACTTAATGTACCCCCAACTCATACATACTTGTGTTTTAGAGGGGTAGAGGGGGTTATTAGAGGGGTCTTACTAGAATTTTGGATACCTGAAGGGGGTTACTGGAGCGAGCGGGTTTTACAATAAGGGTTATCGAATGTTCCTTGCGAGCATCTATCATCAAATGCTGTACTAGCTGACAAAGTGGCAGCCACTTCCTAAGCATTTTAATACAAAGAAGCAAATATGATGTTTAACAAAATCTGAGGATTCGAGTCAGATATCATTTCTTATATCCGGGAGGAAAAAAGAATCTTGATGGTCCCACAGTATACGGTAAGCACATTATCACAGGTGCTGAATAGGGCCGACACATGCACATATCGTGATTGTTCTGAGGTTCCTTATGTTTATCGTCTGATTCACTGAGGGAGGGAAGTGAAATGGAATTGCTGCGCTTCTTCCCCTTGGCGCGTTTGTTTGAGAACCAAACCTGAAAGAGAACCAAACGCATGAAAGGTAATGTAAGTTGATTTTAGTTTCTCAATAGCGCCCGATTGCAAGTTGGGGCCGAACATCAATAATTTACAATGTTTACTACTTTTAAGATACAAACACTTCAAACCCGGTGAAAATTGTTTAAGATAATCTGTATAGATTATCGTCTCATTTGAACATCTCGCATAAAACTTCCAGCGTTGCAAGTCATATATATTTTTCTCTTTGCAATCATGAATCGTATACTAAGTTCAGTCACATGTGGATGTGTTCATTCCTCAGTAAAAAAATGCATGGCAAGTTTCATATGAAAAACTACAAAGAAAATTCTTATTCTGAGTTAGCTGACGAGAAACTAGGAGTCAATTTTCATTGTTTTGATCTGAAACTACAGTCAAAACTAGCATCCGATGCATATCTTTATATTGCAAATTATGGTGCAATCCGCAAAACAGCATGGCAATGTTGCTTTGAATTCAAAATTGTACCAGTTACCATACAGTATGTTATCATTGATGAACAAATAACGAACTTGTCTGCCACTTATTTGTTTCATATATTATGTATAAATGTATCGTGATCAATTCTAATTGATTCCTTCTTTGTTGTTTATCACTATTATTATTGATTCATCTTCGCCAAAAATTGTTAAAAATCAGTTTAAGTAAAAGGTAAAACTTTGTATATAAATGATAAAGAAACAACATTTTGATCAAAAGATCATTTTCAGGTCATCAAGTATTATTATTATTATTATTGTTATTACTATTATTATTATTGTTGTTGTTGCTGTTGTTACTGATGCTCCACGTGTCTACCTTCAGTGTTTTGCAGTTTTCTAAATGAAAGCTTAAACCGGATTTATTTTAAGTTGTTTTGAACATCCAGTGAATTAGTTAAGTTTCTTGGAACATTTCCTGGAGCATTTCCCCGAACCCCACTTCAATTCTAACAGACTAACAACTGTGCAAGAAACATATAAAATCAATACTTTACTTAAAGTCTGCTGCAAGAGAACATTGTACTGTTTTCCCCAGTGGCTGTTCCAATTTTGACTTGTACCCAATCGTTTCCGGTTGATCTTTTTGGGGTTGTTGTATTTTCATGGAAACTGGGAGAAGAAAAAGACAAGCGCGCGGGGAACGATGGGAACCTAGACAACCAGTCTTCAGTTACTTAAACTTTCACTAGTGGACAGCTGCTGTGCTTCCTCATTTTTCCTGGGAAATTTGGTTTCTGGTGTATGAATATGGAAACTGGAACTTATCCCCGAAGAGGTTATTACGTTTTGGGGCTCAAGAATGGTTCAGGCTAAATGTGCTTTTAAATGCATGCATGAAGGAACTACCTGTAAACAAACAAGTTATCTGCTACAAACATTAAGAATTTGAAAAGGAGTTAAACAAGTGAGGACTATTTAAACAAGCCTATCATTTACTAATATTATTTGTCTTAGCCTAACGTTTTAGTAATTTACGATTTTTCACAGTAGTTCCTTTTGTAGATTTGTTACCCTAAAAAAGCAGAAAAATTATATATTTCTATATACTGTGAGTACATTTTCTACATCTAAAATTATTCTGTTGTCCTGGTGTATTAGTATAATAAGTATATTCAAACTGCACAGGCAACTGTGATGTTGCTAAAACAAAAGGCAAATTAGTAACTGATCATCAGTAGGATACCTAAAATTTGTGCAGTTCTACAATAGATTTGGCCTCTAGGTCCTACCAAAGCTTGTTCCCTTACTAATACAGCTTTGGTATAATATTTATTACTGAAACAAGAACCAAAATGTATTTGTATCAGTTACCTGAATTCTAGATTCTTCCACGTCCAACTTTAAAGCGAGTTCTTGACGTTTCCAAATGTCTGGATATGGATTCAACTGAAATTCTATTGCAAGTTCCTCAAGCTGGCGAGATGTAAATTTTGTTCGATGTCGTTTTTGTTGTCCAGATCGATTCAAGGCAGCATAATGCTCCTCGAAGGGAGTGACTGGATCAAAAGTTTCAGCACTTGCAGCTATGAAGTAGATAAAAGAATACATTTTACTATTTGTTATGTAATTGTTTGTCACTATATCTAACCAAATAAAATAATAGGTTCACTACAGTTCATGTTGTCCTAGTGTTACAATAATGAATATGTCTTGCATGACACTTTGGAAGTTTAGAAATGTTAGACAGTTAGGAAAGTGTTTCTCAAAGAGACACACGGTACATGGAATCAATAATAAAAGTAAAACAAGCATAAATTTGTATTTCGTTTTAGTGTTAAAACCACAATAAATTGCTGTCTTTTTGTTTGCTGTATTTGTAAGTATGTCAGAATATTACAACACATATGGTAGATAGATACTAACTTATTCATAAACATTATAATTAAAGCCTGAACTTTGAACTTTATACACAATGTCTTATTTGACTTCAGTGTTAAAGAAAGCTAATTTTCACTGTGCTGTAACAATGTTTTCTGTATGCTATACTGAAGACATCGTTTGTTGGTATTAAAACTAAATACATTGCTACCTTTCAAGGCAAGAGTATAGACAACTTCGATACCTTGTAACTGTTTGCAGGGACTTATAGAAAATAATATAAACTAAAGATTCTTAAAACATTTTCAACGAGAACTTGAATACCCTGCACTGTAGTTTACTATGGTTACCTTGTACATTGAAGGTCCCCACTGTTGCAGTTGATAAAGTACAATGCTGGCTTTCTAGGTTAATGTCACTGCTCAGGATTGTTTCAATAGAGAATGGCATATGCTGTGTAGCTTGTTCGGAACGTGTGCTTGAGCTAGGACTATTCTGAGAGCTATCACACTGTGAACTGCTGCTGCTGATGCTGCTACTACTACTACAGCAATAACTACAGCACTTGAAAGGAGTGCTTGCTTCAGATGGTACTTCTTGAATCTCTTCGTCTCCCATGTTCATTTTAAGTTCCACGTTTTTAATCTTCTTTCTATTGGCCTCACTTACAATTTTACTTTTGATTAGTCGGCTGATGGAGCTCAAGGATGGTGCATTATCTGGGGTACATACTTGCTCCTTGATCAGACGGTCTTTCAACTCCCAGGAAAAAATCCCCGGTTGTTCATTTCTATACTGGTCGATCTTGGTCTCGATGTCAGGGGTAATTACTTTGGGCCTTCCAACATTCTTGTTTCCTGGATCTATTGAGCCTGTTTCATGGAATTTTGAAAGCAGTTTACTGATGCAGCCATGAGTTATTCTCATCTGTCGGCTGATCTCGCAAGGCCTTACTCCCATCTGGGCAAATTGCAGCACACGGAGTCGAATTTCTCTTGGTAGTGGTTTGCCATTGACGTAGAAGCCACCAAGTTGATTCGTTTTTTCTAAACTAGCTATGGCAGAAAGCAATATGAAATTGGTAAGATGTAAATTCAAAAGTTATACAATGATGTTGTTCCATAAAAGAAAAATCAAATGCACTGAATGTTAAAGAAACAGTATTTTACTGTAGGAAATAACTGTGGAGAAACAACATAAAAATATCTTTGTAGAGTGGCATACAAGATAAGCGACAGCAAGTATATTGGTCTTCTTATATTGGTCTTCGATGTGAATAACAACAAGGATTTGGTATCTCTGCAAACAAATTTTGGGATAACTTTTTTATGAAATGAGAGCCAACGAAATTATGGATCTGTTCTAATTAGTAATTGAGTCGGGAATAAAGATCGAGTGAAACTATAATTACGGTTTAATGTGTCCATCCCTCAGTGAAAAAACACACTGAGGCCGACAGTGATTTAATTTTTCTTGAATGTGGTGTCTATAAATAGAGAAAAATTGTTGGTATTGTTACCTACAGGTAGGTTGCTCTATGTTGAAGTCTTGCCCTAGAAACATATAAAAACAAGACAAAAGAGCGAGTTATAATTCCACATTTCTTTTCTCATGGATATCAGGTTAGTTGTTTTCATACTGGAAGACTAGATTTTTCAGCGAGTAACCGTTAAATGTGTGGTTTGATTAACAAGAGTTGATATGGTATGTTTTTTTGCGTATATTTTCTTTTAGTGATACATGTAAGTACAAATACTTATCTCCTTAACAAGACTAGTGCCTTTGTTTCTTTGTACATTATATATTAACAATCGTTTTCACTAGCGGATAATTGAGAGATGCATTTTCTCTTCAGTTTGACTAGCCAAAGGCACTATCACATTAGCGAAGATTAAATTTAAACCGATATCAAACACGGAATTGTTCACGTGGGTTCAAAGTACTTAGGATGTTGTGTGAGCTAACCTTGTACCCACTTCATATTTATAATATATTACGCATTTCTATTTGTTGTTATCGTTTATTCTTCTCTTAGGTTGGCTAGCAATCAAAAAGTTGTACTAAATTATCGTCTTTTACCTAACTGACATCCCTGATCAATCAAGCTGTGGCTCAGTGGTGACATTTACTGCTGGCCATGGTTTGGACCAATGCTTCGACTGCACTGACCTTTTTGTAACTTATTTTCGTAAGGTTTGCATCTATAATCGTACAGATTTTTTTCAACAGCGACTGGATAACACGTGTCAATTCTGGCAAAGACATTGTGGTAAGCACTGTGTTTTGGAATCTCAACCAACCAAGTGGCATATGATAATATGATTTGTATAAACTTCGATCGTTTTTGTACTGAGGGTTTTTGAAATATTTACGTTATATACTTATTTCTTTCTTGGGAAAAAAACATCAGTGTAAGTTGTAATATCCACTCTAGCAATACAACAAATAAAACATTCCCAGTATCAAATTATACTACTAGCCTGTTATTCAGTTTTAACTTTGATAGTCCAGTAATGTATTTAGCACTAAACCTTATTATGCTATTATCAGAGGTAAAAGTTATGTATTTAGAA
>JAOBRH010437601.1:0-10693 GCA_027575125.1 Umimayanthus parasiticus | reverse complement strand
AGGGGGGAAGAGGGGGGAGAGGGGGAAGTGTTTCGTTTGATAGTTACACTGACTTTGCGTAAGATGTAAATAGCATATAATCTCAAACGTATATAAGAATCGGTCCAATGAACGGTAACCTAAAGTGACTTCCTGCAGGCGACTCCCTATTTCGCTGTCTTGTGTACAATATATATATAATTATATGGCATTTTGATACAAGAAAATCTATACTGAAAAGTTTTAGAGAGCTTATTTGTCCAACACTCCAAAAGAGTTAGTCTGTATCGTTTTGGAGGTACAGTACAATTTACTTGGAGTTGGAATAAATCCCTTAAAACAACAGTGAATAACACTGAAATATAGCTCGGGAAACTGAAAAAAGCTATAACTTGTACAGAGCTTTTTAATACAAATTCATAGTATATCTATGTTGTTTACTGCTGGTCACCAGCTAATAACAGCGGATTTCTTGATATCACCTAATTGGTTTTATCAGGGTAGATAAACGTCTTATGATTAATACTAGAAAACTTGTTAGTCTAATGAGAAGCTCGCAAGCCTGAGCTATAGATGTAGATAAACAAACAAACACATACATCCTTACTTAATTTGAACGTGAATAAGTTATCAAAGTATTTTATTTGTTCAGTTTGCAAAGTCAAAATATATCACTCAGCTTTATTTTATTATAGCAACACAAGCTGATTGTTTTCTCTCTATCACCAAACAGGCGCAGGTGGGATGCCTATATTTATCATGATTACTGAGTACGTGGGAAAACGTCACCGGCACACGGCCGGAACTGCATTGTGGTTTTCGTGGGTGGGATCTCTCGTCAGTCTGGGGGGATTTGCGTATTTTATTCGTCACTGGAGGACGTTGACAATTGTCCTTGGGGTGCTGGGAATGACCTCAATTTTTACTTGGTGGTAAGTTTACATCCGACTCAAAATAAGACGGAATCGTGTCACGACCGAGTTTGTTTATTTCTTCCTTTGTTTGTATATTGGTTAGTTGGTTTGTTTCTTGGTTTGTTTGTTTCTTGGTTTGTTTCTTGGTTTGTCTTTGTTTTTTGGTTTATTTCCTGGTTTGTTTGTTTGTTTGTTTCTTGGTTTGTTAGTTACTTAGTTTGTTTCTTGGGGTTTTTTTGGTTTGTTTTTGGTTTATTCGTTTGTTTCTTTCTTTGTCTGTTCCTTTGTTTATTTATTTTATGTGTTTTATCCTTTGTGTTTTTCTTTGTTTGTTTGTTTGTTTGATTATTTGCCTGTGAGTTCGTTTATCCCTTTGTGTGTTCCTATTTTCCGTTTTCTCCTCTTTTCGTTCCGGTTTGTTTGTTTTTTCTTATCTCCTTTTCCGTCCAAAATGAGATTAAAAAGAAGATCATTGATTTATTTAACATCTTTATTCAAGACTGAAGAAGTGTTAAGACATATACAAGCCGTGGTGCTAGGAATGGCGGATATTGCTCTTTCTCTGCGCTTGCATGATCAGCCTCACTTTCATGCTTTTTGGTCCCATTGTTTTGCGCGTGTCCGCCACTAATTTATGAAGATTGCATATAACCACCCGAGAGTAAATCTTTGTTTGAAGTAACATTTGATTGTTGAAAGCCCCAAATCAAATCTGAAACTGTAGATTTCATTTTGGAGGTAGCGTAGCAATGAAAATAGGATGGTAAGATGTTCTAAGTTCCTAAAAGCAAAAGTGCTTATGCAACAGGTGTGTGGGGTATGTTTGTTCTTACCTTTTTATGCTATTTTGTAATCCAAAGGTTTGTCCCGGAGTCCTGTAGATATCTTATTGTCAAAAAGAAAAACAAGGAGGCGGAACAAATTCTGAGGAAAATTGCCAAGGTGAACAAGAAAAAGTACCCCGGAGAAGAACTTGTTGCATACAAGGAACAGCGGACGGGTGATATAAGAGATCTGTTTGGTTCTTGGAAAATGGTCCACAGAACTTTGGTCAGCTGGTTTTCCTGGTAAGTAAATAAGGGCTTCAGTAACAGTAAACACAATTTCAAATATTTACCTTTGTCTCAAGAAATAAGTCTGACTCGGTGACCGTTTTTAAAGTCTGCCATACTGGCACAGATAAGACAACGCTATCTCGAGGTTTACAATAGTTTATAAGATAAAAAAAATGGAAAATCTCATAGTAATCAAATTAAGTAAATGTAAGTGATAGTTGCAACGTTTCAATAACTACCGCTAGCCTCATAAAAGTAAAAACAAGCTTAAGGACAAGTTATTAAGTGAAAGATTTTTTCCAATCAAGCTACGTACAGTTTACAGTTGCAGAGCAGTTAGTAGTTTGAATAACCCAGACTAACATTGAGACATACTGACTATAAGCAAGATAAGACCTGTATTTCAGTTAAGAATTCATTTCCTTGAGATTGTTTGATCTTCTTTTGACTCCGCATCGACTTCATACACTTCAGTACGACCATTTTGAACTCACCTGCAGACTATTGGAGTTTTTGTCAACCAATCTTTACCGTTTCTAAAGCGGCATCAAAAATGAAGATTAAAACACATCAGTGACTTCGTATGTTTCGGTTACTTTCCAGTTGCGCAAATCACAATTAATTAGTTTAGTTACATTCCACACTCTAATTCATAAAAAGTAAACAAGCGCCTATCGCTTAGTAAATAAAAGAATTCCATTGCCGATTCACTTGTCCTTGCAAAAGACAAAACTGATCACAACTGGAGCTTTCTAGTTGACCGGCATCTTGTTTGAACATATATGGTTTAACTCCAACCTATTTATCATTCAACAAATCTATCCCGAGTTTGCTTCAACAGAAAAGTTCTTCCGGCCAAGTTTCCCCGCCGCTCGAAGCAAACTCTTTTCGAGGGCTACGTCACTGGTGGAACTTTTCTACGACGTCACTGGTAGAACGTATATTTTCGGAAACGCTTGGTTTTTCATGCTATTTTTGCATATTTCTATACATCTTCGTACAGAATGACTCTTTAGTAACAATAAAGCAAATTTGCCATAGTCTATTTATTCCAAAGTTACGATTTGCAGCTCCTAATTTTTCGTCAAATGCTTTTATAGCAAAAAATGTAAGGCAAGGTTGAATAATACTTTTTCGGCCATATTCCTCTAACAGTTCAAAAATAATCATAAGAGCTTCTCACATTATAACTAATCAAAATACTCATATTACCAATGTCTTCTAAATGGTAACATTTTAGGACTGCTTTTAGGATTCAACAGTTGCGCAAATATCCTGAAATATGCTATTGGAGTTATAGAGTAATTAACTAAATAAACACCATCATAATTTAGTTTCTACGTCTCACAAAGTAGCTCTTTTTCTAACACTGCTCCTAAATTTGTTCTAACCAAACTAAATTGCTTTGATGTACACAAACTCCAAACTTGACTATCTGTTTTTGCAGGAGTGTAAATGCAATGGTGTACTATGGAGTAATCTTTAGCTCGCCAGGCCTGGGTGGAAACATGTATTTCAACTACACATTGACAAGCATTGTGGAACTTCCCGCCTACATACTGGGGATATGGGCCATGGGAAGGTAAAATAGTAAGCTTTATCCTACAAGTGATAATCAGTGTAGTGTTGTTAATACATTGCCAGATGTTAACGTTCCTTAACTTAGTGATATACGGTAGTTCTTTTATTGTTTAGGTTTGGACGTAAGAAGTCCGTGGTGTGGGGTCTGCTCGTAGCTGCCGTAGCCTCAGTGGGGGCTGTACTCTGTACCATGTACGACCCCGGTGAGGACAAAGGTTACTTCGCTGGTAGAATCATCATGGCTTGCATTGCTAAGATCGCCGTCTCCATCTCATTCGCTGCCATCTACGTGTACTCTGCTGAACTCTTCCCAACAACTGTCAGGTATCACTTCCTTTCTTGTTGTTTAGTGCCGTTCTTTTGCAACTATCCATAAAATAAGTACATTTTTTAGTTAGGGAAGACAGGGGATGCGTGTCCATGGTAGTTCGTTGTATTCTTTGCTGCTATCAATTTTCACAAATGGACAATGAGTGATTTAATTGTTCTCATACAACTGAATGTGTTTCCGAAACCAGTTAGTTATAGAGGGGAAAACCTGGAAATTAGCACGTTCATTTAGTTATCAATCTCTGATAAAATGTCGCAAAACTCGATTTTATCCCGGAACTCCAACAATTTTAAGTTTCTTGGAAAGATTAACCTTGAAACGTGAACAGGTCTGAACAGAACGGTAAAATGGCCATGAAGACACCTGTTTACCTGTATGAACAGATTTAGGTAGTAAAACATCACTCATCAACTACCTTCAAATATACAACAGCTTTTCACCGATTGGTTGCTTTTGTGACAATATGTTTTCTCATGCTTATCAAATTGAGACACTGCTGGCAATAAAGCGTTTTCAATCGATTGCAAGAGACATAAAATACAAATAACAGGGCGGCCATATATTGGTGAACCAAATAAGAGAAGGCTCAGGTGATTAATATATTCTATTGTTAGAAACACGCCAACATGGCAGTCATGACGTCACGTGACATGCTCTGTACTTATAAAATAACTTGCACCAAAGATAACATCAATGCCAATACCTGTTATTTATTTGGGTGAACATCACCAACACATTTTATTTACTTGTGTCAATAGCTCCATTGCATTTTTTTTACTTGGGTAAATATCATGACAGACTACAATGGATAATGATGACATATCAAGTCATAAAGATCCATCAAAACGTCGCTGAATTGTAAAGATATATCAAATTTCTTGCGTTACAGCAGAACAGATATCTGTATTTTACTCAGTTCCTGATTGTGGTGTTATTTTAGGAGTATCGGAATGGGATCATCAACTGCAGCCGGTAGGATTGGCTCCTTCACTGCACCGTATGTCGCCTCTTTGGTAAGATAATAACACATGTTGGGGAACCTTTTTCGGTAAAACAGGCAGATTTCAGTTAATTTTGAAACATCGATGAAAAAGCACAATCTTCTATAATCGTAAGCTAGTTGTACAGATGCTATGCACCTGCTCTTAGAACAAAGCCTTCGAAGCCGGTGAAATATCTTACCGCAACAGGCTACTACAAGTGCAGCTTTTGCCCGTGGCATAGGACAGGGAAATGAAGGATTTGGTCTTCATTTTTAAATCTGTAAACGGCTGCACTTTATCGATGCCAATGAACATATATCCTTTGTTAAACATGGTCGCACACCTCTCGGCTCCTCCTCTACTGACCTGCTTCGAGTACCCGTCTGTCCTACTGCAACGATTCAGGCCACCTACTTCAACCGTATTGTCAAATTCGGGAACTTAATTGTCATAGACACGCCTCCCAGCAACTTTATCAGTTCGTTATCTTCCAAGCGTTTTCTACAGTCCAAGTACAAAAAAACTCCTTATCTCAACCTTTAATGTCGATTGCACCCACTCCTGGACACTATCTCCTGACCGTGTTTCTGCCATTGCTTCTAGTAGTTCGTTTTTGGTGTTGTATTATATGTAATAATTTCTTAGTTTGTTCTATTTTCCACGTGTTATTTTTGTTGATTTATACGTTTTCTTGTAATGTAGGGCTGCAGTCGCGCTTTGACCCTTTTGGGTATTTAAATTGGTAATTCTTTGTAAATTTTCTATTGTTTTTGATTATGTATTGCCTAATATAATAAAGTTTTTGAAAAATAAGAAATGAACGTTAAAGCATTTAAAAACGGACGCAACATTGTTGGGCCCAACATGTTGCGTCCGATCCGTTTGCATGGAACCACAACAATGTCGTCACTTCTTGGCATTTGTTGCATATAGTTTGAAACCGGTCAAACTTTTAGGCTCATAAAAACGGACGCACCATTGTTGGCCAACAACACGCAACAATGTTGTGACTTGTTCTGTCCGTTTGCATGGGCCTTTAGATTCTAAGAGGTTCTAAGGGCGTGAAAAGCAATATCGTTAGAATTTCCTCTATTTTAAACAATAGAATTTCAATCAGTATTTTGACAGCTTAGTTTGCCTTACGCATCAAGGGGGTATTTTCTCCTGCTACCGGCCACCCTAAGCGTAACTCTCCCATGAATACCTATGTTAAATATTATACCAATAAATTTTAACATTTTTCCCCTATTACATTGGTAATATTTTTTGACCTGTTTTTGAGGTTGAAGTTTAAAAATATACTTTGTTCTGACAAATTTAGCTATAAAAGATCAATCTGAAATGTTTCATCCTCAGTCAGTCACGTGTATCATTTCTTCAGGTTAAGAATGTTACAGGGTGCCAAGTGCCAAATGACTTGCAAAAAATAGGAAAATAGGAATGAAAATGCTGAAAAATAGGAAAAAAATGGGAACTTTCTCCTCAAAATAGGAAAAAATAGTTAAATAATTAAGTAAGTAATTTGCACTCTGACATCTACCGATTTATAATGATGTGAAAACAGTATTTGTTGCTTATTTCCACGCACACTGCTTCAATCCATAAATGTTCTGTCTCTATATCAATGAGCAGCAAAGAAAATCTATGAATCTTTACATTGCATATCAATCCATGCATATGCATCAACAAAACATAGTTCTCGGAAAACAAGTCACAACTTCAACTATACAGCTATAATATCATTCGTCACAAAAGTGTCAGCTCTTAACTCGATTTTTCGGATTTTTTTTGCTGGTGGCTGTGCTGATGGAATTGCCTTTTGAAGAAGCTTGTGTGTTTTAGTGTCCAAGGACTTCCGCTTCTCACCCACGGCCTTTTTGAAGCAGCAGTTTTTTTTGAAGCCTTTTTATTGCAGCAGTTAAAACTGCTGCAGTGCCTGTTCTCGCTTGTTCCTTGCAGTGTCAAGCATCATAGTTGCAATACTATTACTCCACCTGAAAGAGCATCATGAAGTTTGGAGGTCGCGTCACTTAGTAACTCATCTACAGCTTCTAAATTTTCTCTTGCTTTCTTCTCATCCTTTAAAATATCCGCCCCGTTCTTTGCCAAAGAATGCCTGGACTTCAACAACTTCTCCTCTTTCTTTAGTCTTTCTTCTCCCTCTTTTTTTCTCTTAGTTTCTTCTAACTCCTTCTTCTTCTCTTCCTTTTCATCATCTAATCTTGCCTTGTACGCTGAGTGTGCCAAACGTACAGATTTCCTCATTTCTTTGGTAACAAGGATCTTCTCCAGTCTGCAGTTTACTGGGTCGTGGAACTTTATTGCATCCTTTAGGAGTCGCAAGCCGACAATGATCTGCTCCCCAAGTCTTGATCTTTCCTTCCTTACAACTCTGGCGTTCACCGAAAGGCTACGCTCAGAGTCGGCATGACTTGACCAGACGGGGAAGTAGTTGATAATGGCCATTACCTTCAACAGATGTCAGCAAAAACACAGCATTCCAATAATGGTCAACTTGCTGGTCGCTATCTATGTCTGATATGTCACCATCGTTCTGGTAGAGCTTCCACTTATCCAAGACTCCTGCAGTGTCGAATTCTGGTAACAGTTTTCTTGAAAGATTCTGGATGGAGATGGATGTAGACTTGCGCTCTCTCTTTAAAGGGTTTAGGCATCCTAGATTCTTGAGAACCCTGTTGTTAAGAGGTAATTTGGCTTGCAAGTGTGATACGGCTGCCCCCCAAAACGCACTCATGCCAAGGAGTGCTGCTTTCTGTTTGTCGGGCTTCAACAGTGCCAAATACTTCCTTGTGTTATCACCTATAACAACTTCACCGTTAGGAAGTTAATCCATGAGACAGATTGCAGTGCCAAGCTATGTACATCTTTCAGTTGATCTGCCTGAACAAATCTTCTCATTAACTTCAAAAGGGTCAAGCGCATTGCATCATATACCACATGTACGGCTGTACCACTTCTCTGCAACACAGTTAGGAACTCTTCAAAGACGGGGTTAGAGCTTCTTAGAAAGTCCAACATAACTCTTGTCGTGCATTCCGTTCACCTGTGGCTAGTAGTGCTGCTGCCCGCTTGAAGTAGAAGCTCTTCGGTTTCCTTGTGTTATCTTTCTCAAAATCCTTGATAAAATGACAGATCGTGTCCCACTGAACAAAGCACACGGCGAATGGCAGGGCCAATGCTTAGCCAATGAACTTCTGTGTGCTGCTGGAAGATCTCAATATCAGCTCCTAAGTTGGCCTGCAGTTGCTGGTAGTCCTCTCTCCTCGCAGCACTGTACTTGAAGCTGGCATGAAGATCTAAGCATAGCTGATCGATGTTTTTGCCATACATTCCAATTCCTTTACCAAAACCGTTATGAACGACATGCAGAACACAGCTTCCACCATCAACCAAGCCTTTAAAGTCTGGATGCTCGTCTTTGATAGTTTGTTGGATCGTTCTCATGATTGCCTTATTTACATTAGGTCCATCTCTCACAAGTGCGATAAGTTTGTCCAAGGAATGTTTTCTTCATGGAACTGTTCAGTCATTCTTGACACTACTTTGTCAGCTTCAGCATGTCCAAGAAACAGAGCAGTATAGAATGAAACAATGACTTCATTGTGAATAGGCGACCAGTAACGAAGGGTCACATCCATTTGCTTCTTTACCTGTGCTGTCGTTGTTTCATCGAAGTGCATGCTAAATGGAAAATTTGACTTGTTAACATCATCAAAAACTTCCTTTCATAAATACGGAAATACACGCAAAATACACGCCCGAATACACGAACTGTCACGAACGAATGTATGCTCTGTTCTGAGGCAAAACGACAGATGCCGGCTGATCAAGTGATCATTTTGGCGGGAAGGACCACAAACTTGCTATCTCGCAAATATAACGTTTACCCGAGCAACTGATTCGAGATCCTTATTTCGGATGCCTCTTTTAACTTTTTGGGGAAAAAATAATAGAAAGTCAAAAGAAAACTGCTGAAAAATAAGAAAAATAGGAATTTCGGTGAAAAATAGAAAAAAAATAGGAACTTTTCAGAAAATAGGAAGAATTAGGAAAAAATATGACACTTGACACCCTGATGTTCATTTGAAATCAAAGACGTGCATTAACCAACTTTAAACTAGCAGTTTTACTTCCCGCAGAACCACATTCACATGCTGCTGCCGTATAGCGTGATGGGAGTATTTTCCATGCTAGCCGCTGGCCTGTGCCTCACCCTACCAGAGACAAAAGACCTACCCCTGGAGGAGGTGTTGGAAGACGAGGTGAAAGAAGATGGAGGAAAGGAAGAAGAGGAGATTGAGGGCAAGTCCTTGCTAATAAATGATCCAAAGAATGTTGTCGATGAAGGGGAACATGAGGAAAGGCAGCAGCTTGTGCCTGTAAATGCAGAACCACAAAATAGTGGTGTGGGAGGGGAGGGTGGGGAGGCCAAGGAGACGGCTGAGGATGACAAAGATAAAACCTTGTTGATCAATGGCACTGCTGGTACTGATGAAGATAACAACACCTGCAACGATCCTGTAGCGTAACGACTGTTTCAATGTCTCCCGTTAGTTTTGATCCTATCGGGACGAGTGTGGTAGTAGTTTACTTGGCGTGTTTACTTAGGGTTTGCTTAAGTTTAGGTTTAGGGTCAAATTTGGGGTTGGGGTTAGCTGTGCCTACATGGAGTAACCACCAACCTTCAATTAGATGCATTTCCACCTTTTGTAAAAGTATAACGCACGCTTAACTGAATAGTAAAATGATTAGAATAGAACGGTACAATTTAACTAGTATCTAGAAGCTTTTATATTTATACTTTAACACCCAATATGTAATTTAGAATTGATTTTCTATTTTCTTCAGTTCTTAGAGCTTATTAATACACACCTACCTATCTTTCCCAGACGTCGGTCAGAGCAACGCGCTAACCAGCTGATTTATCAAAAAATGTTGATAATTCACAAGTTTGAGTTGGTGAAAATAGCAAACTTACGAAGAGCACTTTCCTTTAGAAAAAGGGCTTTCAGATTTAACCCTTAAACTGGCAGGCGATTTTGCCAAACATATACAGGCAAGGGAGGGGGGGGTTGTTGAACCCCCAAGAAATTTGAAACGGCTAATAATTAGCACATGCCCTTTGGTATGCAATTAGTGCATAACCTACTAATTAATTTGAATAGTAACAATCGTCACTTAATTAGTTGCTGTTGCCATGGTAACAAAACAAAAAATCCAAAATGGCCGCAAGTGGCCGCCATCTTGGATTTTCGATTTTTGAAAGTTTGCTTAATATTAAGATATTTTGTTGGAAACAGCTAGGAAACATCATTTTATATGTCAAAACTATGATATAAGTAGAAATATATGAATGACAACAAGTATTTACTCATTTTTTTCAAAAAATCGAAAGTTTGACAGCAAACTCCATGTTTCATCAATTAGTATGGTGACGTCATCAATGATGACGTCACTCAATTAGTCTCAAAAGATGTCTCCATTATCGAGGAACAGTTGTGCAAAAGCGTTTGGCAATTGGTCCAGGGGTAAAAATTTTAGACTAAAAATACCGAGGGGGGTCAACGAACTCCCCCCCTGCTAGTTTAAGGGTTAAGCCTCAATTACTGTATGAGTGGACCTATTTTACACACGTATTCAGGATTTTGCTTTCTTGTCGATTTCTCAGAGTCCGGCGAAGGGGGAGTTATTTCCGTGTTGTCACTGAATAACGAATTGTTCTCTTATAACCCTGTTGTGACCTTCTCCAACTCCGTCCCCCACAACCCTTTGAAACTGAGGGTGATAACGCTGGGCCTACATTTTACGCCACATTTTTAGTCTTTTCAC
>JAOBRH010437157.1:0-10695 GCA_027575125.1 Umimayanthus parasiticus | reverse complement strand
TTAAAGCACTGACTTGTAACCCTGAGGTTCTAAGTTCGAGTCCTCTGCCTGCCATCCACGCTGGTGTAAATAGCATTCTTGCCAGTCTTCCTGACAGTTGGGGTTTTAACCCTTATGATTTGCTTATAACATAGCACTGAAAAGCGCCTTACCGGGAGCTGTCATTAGAAAGTGTTTATTTT
This sequence comes from Umimayanthus parasiticus, assembly GCA_027575125.1. Lineage (NCBI taxonomy): Eukaryota > Metazoa > Cnidaria > Anthozoa > Zoantharia > Parazoanthidae > Umimayanthus > Umimayanthus parasiticus. The sequence goes on along the minus strand of JAOBRH010437157.1, from coordinate 10,513 downwards.
ACAACTAGGTCACATATTACAGTGTTCAAGCAAGGTCAAAACAAGAGGGCACTGCACCGTGTCACTTTTTCTCAGTGTCCACATCTTGTCATTTTCTCGCCAGAAATCTTTCTTGGTGGCTTTTAAATAATGTGAAATTGTAATAACGTGCAAAGAAGTTTTATATTTTTACTTGATATTTTTAATATTTTGTGCTCAATCGAATGATTACCTTTTCGTTCTTGTCATGATTGATGGTAAAAGAGCAGCCTTGCTACAAACCTGTTTCTGTCCTGTCTCATCTCCACCCTTCACCAAGAATTCTGTTACCTCATCATCTTCTTCGTCCTCCTCATCAAACTCTAAAATAAGCATATCATAGTTAAAAAACTACTGCCTGTAAAAAACACTGCAATAACAAATAAAACTGGAAGGAATGCTCAAGCTGAAGCAAATTTAACACATGCATGTAACTTAAAATTAATATGATTATCTAATGGCTAAAATTCTAGAAAATTGGGATGTTCTGATTCAGGATGGTTGGCAGGTATGTAACAGCATAAATATTATGTATATAATATTATATTAGCTATGCAACATGCATAATTTGCATTTACCAGCTTGAGATAGTGTGAGATAAATGAAAAAGGGGGATGGAGTTACTTTGGTACTTGCTAAGCCTGTCCACATCTGGCAACTCACCTTCTGATGACAACTCGTCAACACTCTCATCATCACTTTGAATATCTGTAGATTCCTCCATTTCTGCTGCTGAATATTGTTTTAGCAGCTCATCAATAGGAATTTCACCTTCACAGGAGAGCAAAGTACATGGTTACAGAGCATCTAAATTGTTTTACTACATAAATGAGAGCAAAGATCATGGTTACAGAGCATCCAAATTGCTTTACTACATAAATTGTAACACACCTAATTTTCTGGCTGACAAGATAAAGAGTGGAAGTCAAAGTAAAATTTGTCAACCATTTAAAGTTGAATTGCGTTTCTGACAAAATAAAAAAAAGCCCACCATTATGGCTAAGACTCACTTCAATTGGAAAAATTGCCAGGTTTTGTGTGTACACGTGCAAGTTGATATGTAATTTCTCCACGAAATTCAAACTTCATTCAACTACAAAACACAAGGTAACAGATCCATCACTTGCCCAGCGAAAATGCCATGAATGAATCTACGTCAAAAACTTTAATAAATACTGCTAATACTAACACTAAGAACTAATAATGTTAGTAAATGCTAATAATAAAAAGATTATAACCCGACCCCAATTCTCAAAAGATTTAATGATCGTCAGCAAAAATTTCAAACCAGTAGGTCTGGTTTATATCGAGGGTGCATTCATGGTATTTTTGCATGGAATATGTACCAGTTGAACTCATTAGGGACCCATATGATTTGTATACCAATGGCATAAAGCATCTCAAACAGTGCTACAATGTGAAAATGAGTGCACCTTCTTTTTGCAAGGCAGCAATCTCCTGGCCATGATCTTCCTTGCCAGCCAGCTTCTCTTCTTCCTCCAGAGTTTGTTCATCATCTCCTTCCTCTAAATCTTCAGTCACAACAAACTCCTCATCTGCATCTGATTTTTTCTGAACGTCATCACTGTAGATCACATCAATTGACTTCACTTTAGTTTAAGCAGCTCATCCAAACATTTAAATCCAAAATCTTTTGAATTTACTCATGCTTTGGTGCCTTGATAAAAAATTAAAGGCAAGCTTGGCGAAGTTTAGAAATTGCTACACTTTTGATTATTTTCCTCAAGATGAATGATAAGCAAATAATACACACTTAATCTGAAAATATGATGAAGTAAACTGATTAACCAAAGTTATTGCTATATCCTTTTTCAATGAAATAAATTAGTTGGTGTGACAACATTTCCAAATCCAGATCCAAATCCGGATCCAAATCCAAATAGATCAAATCTCTATTCTGTTCTTTACCTTGGTAAGGTAGTCACTTTCTCTTTGGTCTCGAGTTTGGTAACAAATTCTTTGCTTTTGGCTGATTTGTCTTCATTGCCTTCAACATCCACTTCCATGTCCTCTCCCTCACTTTCTTGGCTAAAACAAAGAACACTAAAAAAGGTCAGCAATAGACTACCTTGGTTTACCTTTGCTCACTGAAAAATATTAAATGCAGCTATTGCAGAAGACACACCAATTGACTCTCAGAACAGTTTTGAGAAACTGGTCTCCAAATCGGCCAGCAATTGTTTTACACCTGAGTGTGATTCTCATATCATAATCAAGCAGACGACATTACCATGAAAAAAGTAATGTCATCGATGCCACCAAACAGCAAGGAAATGAAGTGCTTACTACAGTCTGTTTTTGAAGGTTCTGAGACTCCAACCGAATTCACAGTTATGAAACCTATGAGAATGTATACTTCGCTTACTCAGGAAAAGCTGACCAGTTCCTAAATTCTGGAATAAAATCTCGCTTTGAGCATTAGTGGCTATTTGACCAAATGCTTACATTCTGCAAAAACCCACATTCAACTGGCTGGTTTATTAGGAAGGTGTGGGAATGTACTGTTTGTTGTGCAGAAGAGACAATATGAGTGAATTTGCTGAACAAATCGAAGAAGTTTAATGCAGAAACTGCAGTTCAATTCAGATGGAATTCTGTATGGAATTCTGTTGAAGAACACTCAGATGCTGCAAATGCTGAACTTCTGAGCCGATAATATATTTTTCACAAGAGTATGAAGAAAAATAATATGCAGAAAAATGCAACTCAGAAAATGTAAAATTGTTCAAGGGAGCAGGGAACATGCTCCTAGACTTCCCTAGTTGCTTGGAGACTTTGGCTCCTCACACACTCTGAGACACCTACTTTCATCCTAAGGCCACACCAAATTAAAGTTTCGGGGCACGGATTTTTTTGAAAATATTTAGGGTCGGTCAGTCGGAAAAAAAAGTGGAAAAAAAAGTAGTTAATTTACATAATAACTATAAAATTAGGTTGCATCGCAGAGAAACTAGTTTGTGTAGTTATCCCTAAGTTTAAGTAACGCTTGAATATATTGAAAAATCTGTAAATAAAGCACGAAATATCTGTTATGCAAGTTCTGAAAATATTTTATATTGAAGCATTTGCTGAACAAAGCGAGCAAATGCAATGAAATAATTGGTTTATTTAATATCAAACTAGTCGGTCCGTCACATCACGTTCTTGTTTGTATGCACTTTGTTAAATGAAATAGTGGCATTGTTGTTTTATGTATTTAAAAAAAAAAGACTAACCGAGAAGAAAGCTACAAGAACAAATCTTCATTGAATTGCATGAGGCGAGGAAAGTGAAACAGCATTTGCGTCTTGACTTTAAAAGAACAAAAACACGACAGACACACAAAGGCGCCATCAACCGGAAATTTGCACAATAAAAACATGAATGTAACACAAAAACAATGCTTTACTAATAATTCCTGTTCTTTGTGCAGTTTCTTTTTATTCAGCTTGTTTGCGTAACTGACAATAGACAAGTGTGAAATTGCCAACAGTGCGACAAGCGAAATCAGCGACCATATTGATGAAAATAATCACAAACGATGACATTTTTGATAAACGAATGCTTCCAGATGAGCCAACAAGTTTAGTATTAAACTAATTTCAATTGGAATTTATTGGGTGTACATGTATGTCCAAAATGTAAGACTGGCGAAATAATCACATACTCTCAATCTCTCATGTTTTTGTGACCTTGAATTTGAAAAAGGTCATATTTGTGGTCATTTGAGACTGCGTGCAGAACATCCTCGGAAACCCAGGGCTGAGGATGCATACAGAATTGAACTAGAATTTGTTGAGAATTTGAAGTTTCCTGGCATTTTCAACAACAAAAAATACTAAAGGTCATAACTGCGCTTCAAAACAAACACAATACTGAAAACAAGCCCATTTTTTTTTTTGGTTTCGTAAAATATAGGGTCGGTTGGATCCGTGCCCCGAAAATTTAATTTGGTGTGGCCTAACAGCCACCTACTTCAAAGCTTACTGAAAACACTGTGAGAGTGCACATGTTACTGAGAATACAAAGGATTTGAAATATTTCAAAAGAAAACAGAATTTCAAAATTAATTGTATAACTTAGGTTTTTCCTGATTCAAGTCTAACAGCTACTGTGAAAAAGAAATATATTTCTGACTTCATAATTCACACTGCCAAAACACTGTGTACCCATACCTGCCATCATCACCACTCCCATCCTCATCAGATGAAGAAGTACTCCCATCACTCTCCTCTGAACTGCTCCGTTCTTCTAACATTTCTGGAGGCAAACTCCGAAGTAGCTCCTCCAATGGAATCTCACCCTCCTGCTGCAACAGGTCCAGCTCCCTCTGGTGGTCAACCTTGTCCTGTTCAAAGCAAATAAACTTGAGGACTTTGTTCGACACTGGTATTCCACTGAACATTAAATATTTTTATGAGCTTCCATAAGAAAACACAGATTACAGGGTTCTTTCCCTTGGATCTAGTACAAGTTCTAGGACATGCCCAGGAAATTTCAAGGACTGGAGGAATCTTTCAAGGACCTTGTACTTATCAAGATTATAAAGGTTGCTGAAAATTAAAGAATTGCCCTTTTCCCAAAAAAACAATATTAAAATTTTACATGCACACAATCAACAAGGGTTCCTCAAAACCTATAGCACCAACAACCTTGGTAAGTCGAACAATGAAATTATGTTATGTGTGCAAAATAAAATTCAAGGATTTCCCTACAACCTATAACAAAAATATCAAGGAAGTCCAAGACAAGTAGTCCAGGGGAAGGGAATAGGGGGAGGAAGGGAGGGAGGGGAGGTAAACAACTTTCAATGTCCTCTTAACCTAGATTCAAACTAACCCTCTTCCCCAACCCAGAGGTAACCCCATATATTGTCAGCAGAAAGAAAGAAACTGGGATGAAACATTTTAATTTTGAACAACAGATGGACTGTCCTGGGTCTCTGAGGACGTAGAACAGTTAACAAGAAACCAAGAACCTGCTATCAAACCTCAGTTCAAAGCTGGATAGCAAATTGTCACTTATCATCAAGGTGTTTGCATTAAGCTGTTTGCATTTATGCCCTCCTTGATGACATGATGCAGTTCTAAATTTAACTTGTTGCTCTTGACAGGATCCTCAAGAAAGAACATTATCTTCTCTTGTGGGTTTTATAAGAGCTCTTGTTCTAGGCCATTTGAAATTACCAAGTGCAATGGGGCTAACACTTGCTATTGGATTGAATGGCCTGTGATGTAACTACTATCTACCGACCAAATCTACAACAGACAATACCTGTCCTTCTTCCCTCTCTGCCACCTCAATCGTCTCTTCATTATCACTTTCATCAGCTGCTTCAAAGTCACTTTCACCACCTGAACAATAAAATACCATAAACTAATTACTTTTGGACATATAAGTTTGTGATTTCTCCAGGCATTTAAAAAGTGGTGTCAAGGACCACTAGTACTAATTTATAAATTAAATTTTCATAAATCTAATGAATATTTATTATTTCACATTGACTTCTTATTATTTCACATTGACTTCTTTTATCTTCTGAGCTATACAAAATACTTCTTCTTGCCATTGCAACTCCTGCAGGAATTTTCTCCTTTCAGAATAGACCACTTCATTGCAAAATCAATATTTGCTTTGAACATTTAGTTCCAATTTGTAAATATTGTGACAGTGCATTGCTTTTTGAGTATCTCACATTATTGAAAGAAAGGTTTTCAACATTTTCACAATTGAAATTACCAACTACCCTAGGGATTACCACAAGAAAAATCATCATATACCAACACACATATATGAAAAAGCAACTCAACCTGTTGGTTACAGTATGTTGAATAAAAACAATTTCTAAAAATGCAATCACAAACAACTGAGCAGAAACATCCATCCAATGGTAATCCAAAAAAAATTCAGATATTAACAAACTAATTTCACACATTTGAGTGACCCACCAATTTCTCTGGCAAGCTCAAGAGAGCACCAAACAAATCTTACCTGTGTCTGGTCTTGAAGATACAGGTGATGCTACTGAAGAAGCCTGTGATCCAGCATTGCTCTGGGACTGGGTCTTGAGGCTTGCTACAAGCCATGAGGAGTATTTCTCAGTCTGGTCAACTATAAAGTTTAGATGAAGATCCAAAGCCTTCTTTCTGTTTTCTTCCAATCGACTTTGTACCTTGTACTGTACAACCTGTAACAATGAGTAATTGAATTTACCTGGAACTGCAAATACTGCATACATTACAAGTGCAAAAGAAACTTGAAAGCAGCAGCAGTTTCTTGGTTTAAATCTGATGCCACTACTGCAATCTAATAAAAGTTAACAATGTCAAAATATTAAATCTAGTTATGATTGACACTATTAAGCAAGTTTGGTGCAGGAATACAAATAGGAAGCACTAAAGAGGCACTCCTTTTGTGCACTTATTTTTTTATACATATTTAATTTACTATTTTTGCTGGCAGAAATATAAAACACTATCAAGGTTATGGCCAAGTTTTAGCATTAAAACTCATATTAATTAAAACTTCTTCTTCCCACACTTGACAATCCCACAAAAGGAAGACAGGACCCTGTTTTGGAAAATAATAAATACCTTTTCGACATTCATCCAGAAATGCTTGATCTCCTTGGCAATACTTCCTGCAATCCGCCTTAATCTCAAAGATTCTTCTTTCTCTGCCTTCACTTCTTTACTTTTTTGTTCTTGATGGTACTTGAGAACAGCTCTTGACAACTAAAGATATGTCAAGTTAAAGTTGTATATGTTTAATATATAATCTTTATGCTTAAACTATTGCAACTTTGACATTTTAACAAAGTTCTGAAAGACAACTTTTCCTGGGAGGGCACCATAGCACAGTATCCTCCTTAACCCTTCAAAAATCATCTCACAAAAAGGCTTTTTTATGGCCAACAAGAACAGACCCATTTTTAGACTACAATATTTTACCTTAGAAGAACTGTAGATTTTCATTGAAGCACAAGAAAAACTAAATGTTTAGAATCTCTCTTTTTGTTGACTTATCACATTCTCCAACTTCACCTCAAAATTTGCTTCATGTGATGCATCATTTAAACTATGAAGAACTGGGGTCAAAATCATGTCTGTGATTTGTGATGAGGTGCCAAAAACTTATAGTGAATATTTTACCAAGATCTGGGACCCCTTTACCACCTTATCCTAACATTTTGCTCAAAATGTATGACAACTCCTACCTTCTTAGCAACTCCTCTTTTCCACCTTCTTTCTTGAACAAAATCTGCTGCTAACCACTGCATTTCTTCTACCAAGTAATCCCAGTGAGCTTTTTTCCGTGGCATTTCTTGCATTTTTGGTAGTCTACGATCAGACCACAGGCCGTCTTTACGCAGTTCACCCACTGCTTTCAAAACCTCTGCTTCCCTCTTTGCTTCTACTGCAATTTCCTCATTGGAACCTATGGAATTCTCCAGTACTGCTGATAATGAGTGGCTTCTTGTTATAGATCCAGGCCGAATTCCCCCTCCATGGCTCAGTGGTCCATTTGTTAGAGACTGTTGAGCCAGTGTACTGGGATAACCTGGAATATGTGATACTGATTCTGCAATGGAAGTTCGACTGTTGGAGTATCCCATTGCATGGCCTTCTGCAGGATTTGGTACAGACATTGATCTTGAGAAAGGTGGCGGTGCAGTTGTAAGAATACCTCTGGGGCTAATGTTGCCTGTAAAAGGAGACACATTTGGGCACATGCTTTCATTGCCAATGTTTAACTGTGGGTAATTTGGATTCATGCTATAACCACTCTGCAATGAAACTCGATGACGGTCAAGACCAGCCTGTTCATAAACTGGACGTTGAAAAGAATTAATTCCAGTTTCAGAACGTGGCCACGAATAACCTGGTGACATGTGAGTGGAAGGTGAAATAGTGTTTGTAGCAGTAGGTGTTGTCATACTAACATCGTCATCAAGCCGATTACCGTTCAAAAAAGCAAGAAGTTGTGGATTTGGCCTCTTTTTCCATTGTGGATAATCCATCAAATTTCCCCCATTCTGAAGAAAAAACAACTCTTGAAGTTTTTCGCGAAAATTAGACTTTATTTTTTCCATCTCTTCTGCATAAAAGTCTATAACCAACTGTCTGAGTCTTGCAGTTTCAGCACAATCTGGTGCTTTTCCAGGCGGTGGTGATAGCATAATTGATGAACCCAAGGTGCTTGGATTCCCAGAATCTTTACTAATAGGAAATGATGTAGGATTTACAGGACTTGGAGCACTGAACGGTGGTTGATTTCGAGGATTCAAACAAGGTGGTGAGGGCTGAGCAGGGTACCCTGTGGGACTTGTAACGGGATATGGTCTCTGCTGCAAATGAAGTGACCCATATCCATGATGATGTACTGTTCCTGCACCACTTGTGCCATAAGTACTAGTGTATTGTTCTTTATGGAACTTGAAGTCCTCAGGCCCAGGGAATCCACTTCCTGAACTGAGTCTGCGTTCTGGATGAGATGGCGAGCGCATTGGATAGCTTGCCTCACCCATGCTCCTTGCTGGGCTCAACTGGGCTGCTTCAGTCAAACCTGGTCCAAAGAAATCGGGGGACTTCAGACCAGTGTCACGAGAAAAAGTTGAATTTGGATTACTTGAAGTAGAACAGGATGGTGTTGCAAGACCAGATGAAGGAGAAGGTGCAGGTGATGTGTACATTGGAGGAGCCGATTGGAAGCGTGATGGGGACATGACAGACTGATGGGGATAGGGTGACCGCGGTGAAAGTTCCCCTCCTTGAGAACGAGATGGCTGACTGTGAGGAAAAGCTGAAAAACTGGCCCCACGATGTGGGCTTACTGGAGGAATTGTATGGCTTGAGGTAGGCGTTCCACTCGGGGATAGCATGAACGGCATAGTTCCTTGTTTGTAAGGAGACGTGGGTATGCTATCTGACATTTCAGGGCCTCTCCCTTTGGCATCACAAACGCGACCAAGCCGGTCTGTATCCTGAGAAGACGTGCGACGAATTCGTCTTCGACTTTGAGTTTCATCATGAAACTGCGACGAGTCGCTGCTTCGTCGCATCACGACATTTCTACTTTAGTAAAAGATGCACTTACGGCCTTCATCTCCTTGCCATTTTATGTGCGGTTCTATGTAAAATGTGAGAAATATTTTTGTTAGTTTGCGTAGATCAAGAGCATGCGCGATTTTGCCGCCATTTTGGTTTGGGTGAACCCACAAACTGACAATGTCATCCACAAAATACGAAAAGAAATCAAAACCATCCAACACTAAATTACTCACATCTTGTTTGGATAATATCCAGGGTACGCTTTCTTATAATTCTTGTCCTCTCTTGATCAAATTTGGGCTGTAAAATTGTACAAACTTAAACTCTCTTTCCTATTCTTTGAACGACGAAAGAAACGCCGTTTTATTTCCAGTGAAAAAGCGCCACTCGCGCTAAGGCTCATGGGAGATACCTTCAGTTGTCATGATCAGCGCAAATGCAATGCATAAATTATGGTTATGGTGCATCGCGAGTTTTAAATATGTATATATAAATTTCCATAAAGAAAATTTTGGTTCAGAACTAGTTTTAAAAAGTTTTACTTTTTTTCTATGTAATTTTCGCGAAATTTTCAATTCCTGATTTATTTTTTAAAAATTTTAAATCAAGATACCTCAATGCATTGTGGGTAAAATATTAATGAGGATCTACGAAGGCCCGCGAACTTCAACTTTCATGGAAAGCAAAATTGGTGGTTCTTCTGAGTTCCTCAAAACTTGCATTTGAGTTTGCAAAGGTTGTCTCATTGTCTCGGAACTACGAAGCCAAAACACTGAAAGCAAACCGTTCTACTTTAAAACGAAAATGAGACGATCAGCAGCACCTTCGGTGCGTGCGTCAAAAAAGCCGAAGTTTTCTCACCCCTTTCTACACGGGAATGTGAAGGTGACAATTGGGTCATCCAAAATAAGGACGGTAAGCTTAATATAAATTAATAAATTTGAAACACGAAGCAGTGAATCCTCCAGAAGCGACCTTTAGTTAACTTGGATTCATCATTTCATGCAGCTGTAGTGTAATCATTTTTCCCTGTGTGTTAATTTTCATGTTTTTCTTTTTTTCATTTAAAGAGTTTATTTATTTATTAATATTTTTGTAATTGTCTGACCTTTTACCAAATATTGAAATTATTACATGTATTTGGTTCGACTGCTAACCAACACTTGTAAGTCCAAATGGGATATTGCAAGTTAATAATTAAAATGTAAATTCAGTGTAAATGCAACCCGGCTTCCAATCCTATCAATATAAATGTTGTTTTTTACCTATTTCATTAAATGATATGTTTGTGTGTGTTTTCATTACTTATGATTGTATTTCAAACCTTTCTGCATTTATGTTTAAACCTACGAGGAGTGAGAATGCCATAAACTGCAGGAAATGGTACTTCAGATGAGTTAATTATTTACCTTAGGTAAGCATTGTCTTATTTCGCTGGCCTCATG
>JAOBRH010436934.1:0-17725 GCA_027575125.1 Umimayanthus parasiticus | reverse complement strand
TGTTTTTTTCATTTTATCAATGTTTTGGGTCTGAGGGGGATTTGTTCGCCGGAACCCTTCGACCCCCCCCCCCCCCTCCTACAGGCCTGAAATGGCCTCGCTGCCTTTGTATGAGAAAAAGAGGTTGAAGCAAGTTAAAGGATCAGCGACCAATCGCAATATCTAGAAGGGAAGACCAACAGACACATCCGGCCCCTGGCCAGTCATCGATGTAACTCTGCAAAATGAATTAGGGACTAGAAAAGAGAAAAGTAGAGAGATTGGGACGAGAGGGAAAACGTTCAATCGGCACAAATAATTGTTTAATCACTCTTGGTCAAAACAGTTTTATTCAGTGCTGGTTGATAGAACTTGTCATGGCCTACCAGAACATTAAATGGTAGTTATAAACTTTTCAAAACCTTCAGGAATTGGTAGAAATAGATCCAAAATGATGCAGTTTCTAAAAAATCATTGCAACATCTACTAAATGAATTGTATTTTGAATCCAAAATTAAGTGCTTCAGTGAGTTTGTCCTTCAAGTTGATTGTCACTTAAACTGACAATAAAGAACTTTGGAAAGGCAAGTGGGCTTGATAAAAGATTATATTTACATAACTAAATCCATATATACCTTATTAATATATTGACGTTCGTTCGCTACTCGTGTTAGCAATGTCTCATTAATTAGGCAACAGTTACTTTAAAACATTGCATGCTACAAAATAATGGACCGTAGGAAAACAGCATTTTGTCGGCCTAGTTGAAACGAAACACGGTTGTTTGTCTTTTCATTGAGAGAATAATGCCTGAATAAACAGGGCCATTTGAATCACAATTCATGCCAACTATTAAAGCTGTTTTGAAAACACAAAAAGAGGATTTACCGCACAGTGTTTAAAACCAGACAATGAACCCTGGGCAATGGCACAGTCAAAGAAACATTTTATCCGTAAGAACTTTTTGTATTCTTTTCTGATCATGAGGGTATAGCCTTTTAGTTTCGCGGTTACCTTCTAAAACCCTATCCACTGAATCCGCTATGTCATAATTTATCTTACCAATGTGCGATGTTCTCTATAAAGAAGTTATTTCACTGCTCTTTGGTAGTGGATGTCTTGAAAATAAGATAATTAATGATTATCGACTTCCTGTTAATGCTTCACCAATATAACTAAAAATTACGTACCACTGAATTACAAACAGAGTTTTATTATCCCAGAGGTATTGCAGTATTTACAGCAGTGTTCTTTCTTGGCTGACCCTAGTCACAACCGCTATGCCTGCATTGAAATTTCCGAAACAAGAAGAAAGAGAATTACTTTCGCATGAGATGCTTCTCTTACACATTTCCCAAAGTTGTTTTCTTCCGTCGTTAATATTCAAGAGCTAAAGATTGTCTATATTCCCTACCCTACCTTTGCCCTGCGAAACAGATAACTGGCGGTGTTGCGGTGCCAGATACAAAACTGGCTACCACCTTAGCTCTTTATAATGCTGCAACGCACTTGGATCGACAAATACATAACGGACTGGGAACGATTCGTTAGGGCCCACTAGCGGCCGCACTCGGCAACAGCTACATGCCTCCCGTGAGTACCCCTGCTCGCGTCGTTCTCGGTCGCCCGGTTCCAAAGGCGGGCGGGACGGAACGAAATACGGATGGTAGTGTAATATCGGGTTGTAATACCTCGCATGTAGGTCCGGCTGACTTCCTTTGTCCCCTGCAACATGCAGTGGTGAGCGAACATGGATGGGAAAACGTCCTGCCACACTGTCTTGCAACTGGCTAATATGATGGCGCTCTTCCATCAGTTGTGGCGCGCGTGTCGGGGAGAGGCTTTGTTGAGGTGGAACTGGAGAAGTGTTTCGGCTTCTAACACTCTCAGTTTCCACTTTTTCTATCTGTTCTCCTTCATCCTTTTTTTCGTCTGCTTGATCTAGCTCCTCCCGATCTTGTTCGGCGTTTTCTTTGACAACATCCATGTCATTTTCTTCTATCTTTTTCTCTTCCCTTTTCTTCTCTCTCTCTATGTTCTCTATGGGGGTTTTCTCATTTTCAACGGTATAAATTTGAAGCGGAGATTGCCGACCGGTCGGATTGTGGTTTTCTGGACAAAAGCAAGTGAAAGCACAGCTATGTTTAAGGTTCTTTCTCTTGGCTCGTCGCTTGGGCCTGTACTTATAATCCGGATGCTCAATCATATGCAGCTCATTCAGTAACTTAGCTTCGGCAAAAAATTTCTGCTTTTCTTCATCAGACAGCTTCCTCCACTCGGTGCCCAAGATTTTGCTAATTTGCGAGTTGTGGAGTTTAGGATTTTCCCGCGCCAGTTCTCGCCGCTTTCTGCTGGACCATATCATGAAAGCATTCATAGGTCGTTTGATGTGGAATTCTTCAGACATCTCAGCTACAAATTTTTGATTTGCCCGCCAAAAGTTTCTCGTATATCAGTTGTGACCTTGTGCAAATGTTTAATGCCAGTCACAATATACATGCACGTAAAACTCCTGAACTCGCAGGAGAAAAACTCTGTCGAGTTTCGCAGTCTATCTCTCTTCACCCACGCTCAGTTTCTTGTTTGCTGGCGTAGATAAACTTTTTCGAAACAAAGTCCAACAGCACGTCTAAATTTTCCCGCTGCGTTTTGTGCTATTTGTGCTGTTTTTCGTAAGATTTAAAGCTTGCCGACCTCAGTTGCTTGCGCATAGAAGGCCGCCAACCGCCGAGACTTGAATGTAATATCACTGCGTTACTTTACTATGTGATTTGGCAAAATAAAACATCTTATATAATTATGCTCCAAAACAAAAGAGACCTTATGTGTAATAAATGATTTATAATCTAGCGTTGAAATAGGCGGAACGGATGAATTTGCTTTTCAGCTAAATTGAATTTTCTTAAGTTGCCATTTTCAATACTTTTAACGCACTGATGCAAAAGTAATTTTCTGCAAAATTCTTAGTTCTGTTTTTTTCGTGTGTTTGGATTTAACGTTAATTTATCATGCTTGTTTAGAATACTGGAATAAAGATTTCATTGAGTTCTGATAACCTTTTCAAGCCATCTGGTGGGAATTGTTTGGTAAAGCCTTCTTTGAAGTGACACACGTTTTGTTTTGAATAATTTATTGACCACACTTTATGAAACAATAGGCTGTTTGTTTGTAGTGTAAAACTTTGAAAAAACTTAAGACAAAAGGATTTGCCCTTAATTGTCAACCCGCAGTGCGGATGTTTTGAACTTCAAGCAGTTAAAATCTTCACACAAAAATCTCGATTATTTTTCCGTGATTATTTTCGATAGACCACAACACAGCGTTCATTGAGTGGGTCTTTTGTCAATAAAAGATAAAAAAAAAACTTGCGCTATAAATGGGTAGTTTATAAACCAAGAAGAAAATATATTCTTAATTTAAATAATTGATAAAGACGTGATGGAAATCTATTATATTTTTTCTGCGTTTCTTCTTTTAGCGGAGAAGTCTTCTTAATGCATGAAAAAGACAAAGCGGCTTTAATAGGAGCATTGGACGTGATGTTGTGTAAATTTTTCATAAAGATTAGCAAATTCGTCATTTCTTTTATATCTGTCTAACGGAACACACCGTGAAAAACAAGTTTTGACCATGAGATTTCTAAATAACCAACTGCACCTGATCTGAATGTTTTCTCGAGGAGCATATAATCTGCAGGTCTTTCGTGCTCCAAAAGCTATTCGCAAAGTCTGCAAGTTTTGAGATAAGAATCGGTGCTATTGTTGTTTCTTGAAAGCGAATTAAAAATTACACTTAAGACAGACAGTTAAGAGATCCCTAATATTTCAAGATCTGCAGCTGTTTCTACGCCATGTTTTAGACATATTTTCGTGTAAACAAGGCGTTTGTGCCAGTTATATGTCAGGACGCAGTTTAATAGCAAAATATTCAAACTATACTTAAGTGGTAAGCCTTATTCTATCCTTAGCTGACTAAAAACTGAAGAAAAAGATACCGTTCTGTTTTATATTTTATTTTGCTAAGAGGCAAAACACTACTGTTTTATTATTTTGTGTTTGCCTTTAACCTTTGTGGACATTTTACCAAGGAGACAATTTTTCTTAGTTTTAATATTTTAAGCAAAAGTAACATTTAGCATAAAACGCGTTCACTGGACTCTCGAGGTCATCAATAATGTAATGATTTCAAGTATTATACAATTAAGTAAACAAGGGAGAAGCAGACATGTACATACAGCAGCCCTGAAGGCAATATTTGGTTGATCCTTAAACTGTTTAAGTTGAGTAAAAATGTCCTGTACTGAACGCAGGAACAGTGTGTATATCGAGCGAACAACTTCCGTGGAAATCACGATGTATCCCGTTGATTCAACAATACCGGAAAAGGTTAACAGTGTGCCACAAAGAGAAACATCTGAAATAGTTTTCCTTTTAGTTTTTGACAATCTTCGCTGAAAGGAAAGAAAAAAGCGAAAAAAGCGAAAAAAGACCATCTGCGTTTGTACACTTAGACTGAATTCTTCCGTGCACAAAGAGATGTTTCTACTTTCTTTAATCTCAATTCTTAATGAGAAATGCGCTGTTTCAACAAAACCTGCAATTTTATATAAAAATCAATACAATGGTAGGATCTGCAGCAACATTGCTCCTACCGAGTTAGTGTTTACAACAATTCGACTTACACTCGTTTGCCAAATTACTATTTCCCGAGTGGGCGTTCGGGCTCGAAATTGAAAGACCTCAAACCACAAATTCACAATCATTAGTTTGTTTTTATGCTGTATATAAATTGGTTTCTGTAATTCAAGAATTAGTATTACCGTAATTACCATAAATAAAATTTTAAGAAAGGCATGAATTCTGTGAAGAAACCGAACGTCCTTTTTATCAGACAAGCTTTGAGGTAATTTTCAAAGGAAGTGTCAGTTGCTCTTCAAAATTAATAATTCTTTTCAAAAGTTGTTTTATCTTTCTGTATTAACCGCATTATTTGCTTCAAGTGATCAATAGCAAACTCGGCTAATAAAAAAAAATATTACAATAATTGAAGCTGAACGATCTGCAGATATAACAGAAAAGAGCTGTTCGTTTCTTAAAAGCATCAATAGACATACTTGTGAACTTTATTCAGTATTGTCGGGCTAATGTTCTGTTCTTGCCTTATCTATTTACAAGCATACAATGTAATGATTTCAAAAGGCCATTCAATACATTTCTTACGAAGAATTTCAAGGCCGAATAGAAACTTATTATAATTATCCAATATGAGCCGATGATTAAATATAGAAAACTTGCGTTTTGTGCCCGCTGGCAAGGGCATTATTTCAGCAGTAACATATGCCCTCCCACACATGACAACTCAATATTTGAGACATCCAGGGGGCTGAAAAGAACATCACTGTCTCTCGCACTCAGTTCACCTGCTCTCTAGGTACCAGTCCATAGAGGTTAAAACGATAAATAAATAGCTTTTGTGGTGAATGTCTTCTTCTGCAATCGGAACTCTTCAGAAATTGCCAAGAACCGTTTTCTGTTTTCCGGAAACTTTTGCTGACTTTAGTTGTTGAACTTGTAATTTCGTGCAGAAAGCTGTGAAACGTTTCTGACTGTTTTATGTATTCAAATTAGCAGTGAGTTGATTGAATCATTGAGGTGAACTCGAAGTGTTTGTTAAATTTGCTGTTACAGAAAAGAGTATTTTTTATGAAGCATATTACCAAAAATATATATAAGATAAAATTCTTGTGAAATTGTTGATGTATAGTAGGTACACTTGCAGTTTGCTTGGACGACTGAAAAAAATGCAACAGCTGCAACTTCGCTCCTTACACTGAGCCTGATTTCCAAAACTTTTTATAAAGATGAACTTCTCTCTACTAGATAAAGTAAAACAATTAGAGGTCATACCACTAAAAGTATTTTTTTTTCACTCATGTCTAGAAATAAAGTCACAATGTGAATAATAATTTTTGTTTAGATGAAACGCATCCATTTATCACTGCCGCAATGACGACCGTTTTGTTGCTCGGTCAAGTTTAATTGGGTATAAAGACTCTAATTGAGATCCCCTTTCTGTCCAACGTGTCTTGAATTCATTTATATCCAAACAAAACACAACAAGCTATTAATTCCTCTTTAAAAAGAGAACAACTAAATTTTATGCAAGCGGTTTGATGGTCAAAAAACACCTATATTGAGAGTAAGAACTCTATATTTCACAGTAATAACATTGAATGAGCAATGCCTGGCTGATCGTTCAAAATTTTACACATAAGTAACAGATAGCAGTTCTTTTATTACTAACAAGTTCAGCTATAATATATTTTTTAAACTTATTATAGCATCTTTATAAAATATTGAATATACATTTCAGTGTTTCTATTTACGTGCAAGTAATCCTAGGTAAACTAGAAATCGAATTTTCCGGCGTTTCAAACTACAATTACCCACAGATTATGATAAAGACCTTTTTCTGTTATTCCTTTTATTACGGCAGTGGTAGAGACAAGTCGTAAAACTGCAACCATGTTCCAACAAGCTCGCAGAAAGCAAGGGTTTGTTTTTATCTTACTTCCTTCATTGACACTCGTGAAAAGGCACGTGAAAAGACAACCGCGCATTTTGTTGGGCAAAAATCGGTACAGGTTGCTCACTTTGGCTGTATAAATGGAATATTGAGGTGCTATCTTGGAAATTTGCCAGCGTTTGTTTCAACATGTCCGTTTGATTGTAAAACTCGGCTGTTCTGATTTTATTTAATGTACCCGGTGGGTTGAGTTTCCGTCCTCATTTTTTTATGTTACTTCATATTCAAATATTTTAAATTGACAGCTTCACCGCATAAAAGACTGGGTAATATTGTTAACCAACTCGATCAGTTGACAGCAAATGTCTCTAAAAAAGAGCAAAGAAATAGGGGAATTTTATACTCTTGGCAACAAAACAAGGCACTGCCGAGCTGAGGTTTGAAATACTTTATGATGTCAATAATAACATTTTCACTGGCTATAAACCAGAACTATGCTAATCTGTGTGCACATAAGGCCCATACTATGAATTCGTGTTTGTTGACGATTCACATGGCACCGACGGAGCAGGTTTATATTGTATGGGAGTTTCGAGCTCTACCGATTTCTGTAAGTAATTAAGCAAATGAACTTTGGCATGACTGAAGTGATGTTTGCGTCTTTCTTACTTGAGATGGCGCTTTTAATTCGCGAAATTTGACGCCGATTTTAGTCCCCATTCTTCCCCCACCAAGTGGAAAGGCAAGGAAGGGCACAAGTCAGCCACGATCGATTATGGCAAGGAATGAGAAACTATAAATCGTCAAATTTGTACATCAACAAACGCTTGTTCATAACGGGTTTTCTCAGTGTGGTCAGCGCTTGAAGATATAGATTCTAAAACCTGTTAGGCCTTGTCCACACTAATGCGTTTTCGAAAACCCCCGTTTTCATTTTATCGAAAACGCATAAAAGATCTGCATCCACGCTGGCGTTTTCATATAGCGTTTTCGACCCGTCCACATTAGACGACGAAAACGGATGAGAAAATGTTTATTTTACTTTCCCATGCTGGGATCAAATGCGAAATGATGTCAGTGATCGTTTTCGAACACTCCCATTTTCATTATATCGAAAATGCGTAAAAAGATTTGCATCCACAATAGTGTTTTTCATAGCGTTTTGCACCGTCCACACTAGACCACGAAAACGGATGAGAAAATGTTTATTTTACTTTCCCTCGCAAGGATTAAATGAGAAATGAGGTCAATGAGCGTTTTCAAAATCCTTCGTTTTCGCCTGTCCACACTAAGACGCTAAACCTCCGTTTTCAAAAACCTTCACCCTGGAGAGCGTTTGACCTACACCTCCGTTTTCGATCGTATTAGTGTGGACGGAAAGGGAAAACGGATAAAAAATATGCATTTTCAAGCGAAAACGTATTAGTGTGTACTGGGTTATAAATTGCCCGTCAAAACACTCTGCAGTGCAGCAAGAGCGCATGAAACTCATGAAAATGGTTTGATCCAAAAGTAATTTATCACTTGTTGTTGCTATTATTTCGAAGATTTGCTGTTTTCCCAAATGGGTCAGTCGTCTACGGAACGTGTGCTTATCAAAATGTATCGAACTTGACCAGAAATGGCACCTCCGACACCTTCACCCTCTAAATTATCAAAACCCCCTCTAATTATCAAGCCAGTAGTGAATGGCGGAGCGTTCTGATTTTTATCAGCGGTTTTAACTCCTAAATTTTTAGCTCTGGTATCTTGGCTGTATTGTTAACTTTGCCAGCTCGTAATTCGGTGTAGTCTCTTGTAACGCTTAACACTGAACATGTCAATTGCTTTTAAGAACCTTATTTACGTAACACCTAATTTTTAGTAACGATTGTAGGTGGTTTGGATTAAGGCAAGTTTGAAAGTTAACGCTGTACGGTAGAGAATAATCTCTTTTATCAGTTTGAGCAGGTAGTAAATCTGATATAAATGAAATTTTAGGTCATCTGTTATTAGTAAAAATTCACTTTTTGAGGCTTCTGTTATCTTTTTTAATGGAGTTGTTGATTATGTTAATGCCCTTTACAAAAGTTATTTATGTTTCATTTTGTGAGCGAGTAAAATTGTTTATATTATGATGTTAGTAATAATTTATGATAATATAACCGACATAAAACAGTTCTCGTTAAAGTTGATGAATTGGTTTGATATTTCTAGAGCTTGTTTTGCAATAGCATTATTGTTTTGAGTTTTTCTAACTGGAAATAGATATTAACGTTTTTTAAATGTAATCCGTTGGGCAGTTCTACAAGCACCGTTAGAACATTTGGAATTAACTTCTAGTTAAAGTTTGCAAAATAGTTTTTTGACGACAGATCTTTTCCAAGAGCTAAAATATTTTTTTGAATATGCACCCATATTTTTGAACCGCACAAAATGATTGGCTTAATAATTCAGAGCGTCAAGTCTTATGATAATATCTCATCCCACTCAATAATGTAAAGTTCATTAAACGGTTTTGCCGCAAGAAGTGCACGGATTGCTTTGTCTTTCAATGACTCTTCTCTTAAAGTAAAGCTTCCAGTTGATGATTTTTTTATGCCAAGGTTGGTGTAACCATTTGCTTTACAATTTCTAACGTTTTTATATTAAAGAATTACCGTTAAAGACACTGGTTTTTTAATGGTTTTCTGCATTTTTTTACTTACATTAATTTTAGTTCCATGCACGCAAAACTGTGAACAATTGTTCAAGTAATTTGCAGGCCTTATAAAAGAATTTGTATGCAAGTGACAGTCAGCTCATTTTAATTTTTGTAAGGAAATATAACAGTATAGACAAACCCAAACAGTTTCAGGAAATTGAGATGTTTTAAAAGATAATTTCAATTAAATAATTCCCTTAGCTTTTCAGTAACTGTATTTGAGTTTTGCTCAAGTATTCATGATTCTTATATACATAACAGTATCTTAATATTTAGTTCTAAAACAGTATATTTACGTAGTTAAAATACTATAAAAACAAGAAAGAATAGCGCTGTAAAATATTATTACTATTATTATTTTTATAAGCAAGTAGTCAGCAAAAATGAGCTCTCTTGATATTAAAGCAGGAAATCATTTAGTGAAGCATTAGATTTTCAAAATTTATTTCGTGTATTGAACATTTTTAACACGAAGCTTTCAGAAATGTTAATCGTAAAAGTTGATGTCAAAAGTTTATATTCGGCGAGTGAAATAATCATCGTTCAATAGGTTCTTCGGGTCAAGAGAAGTTTTAAGATAGGTGTGAGGGAATATGGCTTCCTTCTTTCTAAGTCAGCATGTTTTTAGATCAATGTCCGTGTTGGAGGTGCTTTTTGAGCGCCCTGGGACGTAATGATATTGGCTACACACCTTAATCTATGACAGTGCCCATTGTGATGGAGATTTCCCTCCTGTACAACATCTACACTTACCTTTAAAGGCACGGCCGGTTAAACATAACGTTCGACACTTGTTTTTGCTTTCAGTCTTACACACGCTTTCTTTGAACAGAAGAAGTACGCAGTTTTGGTAGAGGCCCACTGTTCTCAAAATGCAGTTCAAGTTCAACCAAAGAACATCCATTTTTATTTGGCTTCATTCTATTAAAGATTTCCACCTCACTGAAATATTCTTAAATTTGTTTTAAGTGCATGTCAAGATTGTGAAAGAGACAAAAGATTGTTGTAGAAATGGATGTTCAAGTTCTAGCCAATCATAAGAATTGTAACATAAGGTTACCGTTCACGTTGGAGCGCATTAAAATATCGAAATTGAGGTTTTCGAAGAACATAAATAGACATTATATACATTTAATGAGCTTCTAGTCAGAAAAACATTTTTTCAATACGTTTAATAGTTTGCGAGAAATGACGAACGAGAGTTTTTACCGGAAGTAAATTGTATGACGCGCGGCGTAATTTAGGAGCGATTTTCTTGAGACACATTTTGGCTAAAACTGCGACAATCCAAATAATCAATACTCCCTCAATTTTTAACCTCATACCATCCAATTTGACAAGATGATAAAATAATAGTCAAAGATGTAAACCGTGGCGGAAAATTTTGAAATTCCGCTCCAATTATTTTTTATGATACAAACAAGGCGGTTTTGTACGCTGGGAATGGGGAATTTTTTTTCAAATGCTTGCAGAAAATTAATAATAATAATAATAATAATAATAATGGTTTATTTAGAAGTACATCCACTGGTTGGCTCTTTGCCCTCTAAAACAGCTAACTACAATACATCAATTAAAGCACTAAAAACTATTTCATTAAAACACTACTTAATTACAATCAACTAACATATCTTTTTAGGTGAAGTTACAAGCAGCATATAAAAAAAAGTTTAGAAAAAGTAAGAAAATTAAATATGCGAAACGATAGAACACTATAAAAGAGTCTTTAAAAAGTTAATCTGCTAAGAAACGCCGCGCCTCACGCGAGAACGTCTTAAAATGAGTTATGCAGCGAATACCTGGTGGCAATGCATTGAAAGATCTTACTGCTTGGTCTTGAAAAGTATTTAATTCATTAACACGTGCACAGTCAATCCTTAGGCTCGTTAGAGACCGTAAATTGTAGCTTGACTTAAAAACTCTCAACCGCAGATAGGCTGGCCAATCGCTATTGTGCAGGGCTTTGTGTGCCAGTTTCAAGATGGAGAGTTGCAATCGTTTCCCGATTGGTAGCCAACCAAGTTCCTTCACATCATCGATTTTGGCATACCGTTTCAAAACAAAAGACGCACAACAGTTTTGTATTCGCTGGAGACGTTTCATCTGATATTCCGGTATCATACTATATACAGAATTGCAGTAGTCTATTTTTGATAGGATCAAAGTTTCAGCTAATTGTTTACGGGTATGGTACGGCGCAATATTCTGTAGTTTCCTAATGACGGACAGTGCTGAATAACATGAGGATATAAGCTGTGTTATATGTTCATTCCACGTCATGTGTTGATCAAATGTCACCCCGCGTACAATTTTAAAAAAATCCCCAGCACGGAATAGGAGCGCAAATGGTGCTGAAACTGGCAATAAAACTACAAATTGAAACTGACAGTCGCATTGACGTCTAGAAGTGAAATAATTAGTTTGAATAGCGCTGCGCGGACGATTTAAAAATATAACTTTACCTAGAGACCACCCAAATGGGTCGGACAAACAAAGCGAGATTGGCGGCGTGTAGCAAAGCGATCGTAAAGCGAGAATGTTTAGTCTTCGTCTTTTTTAGCCGTTTGGATGGTAACAACTAAACACTGCTGCTGGGGAGAGAGTAACAGTGATTGTATGCTATTCCCGGTTTGTTTGTCCGACCTCGTGACGTCACGTCCGCGCAGCGCTATTACGATGCTCGCATTCGTTTATAAACAAAAATTTATAAGCAAACGTTTCACCATCATTTAGATAATTTCATAAACTTTGCATTGATATATAAGTTTGTGGGTGTCCGATGTGTATTAACGGAGTTACTTACGGAAAACTGAAAACACCGCTCAAGGTGAACGGTAACCATAACTGAATAATATCGAGCCAAAGAGACCAATTCAATAGTTGACGAACAGTAAAACTGATTTTCATACATGTAGATTTAATAAATTGTATATCCGCAAAGTTAACTTCTATAAGTGTGATTTCCAGCATTTCTTTTTTTCCTTTTTTTCTCCAAGCTTAGTTATTATTTTCAAGCAAATTCCAATTTTAAAATCCACCGCTATTAAGAATGCTGATTGAAAGTCTATTAACGGGATCCGTGTTTTCTTCAAATCAGTAAGTCTGATGATCACGTCGTACTCCAAGCGTTCTCATCCTTTAATTCTATATATGATCTACTCGCCGCCATATCTGCATTAACATCTATCTTGTTCGCGCCCTCTCCAGCATTCTAATGTTAGTGTTTAGTCGGTGTGTTTTGTCGGCCCCGCAAACGATTTCATCCAATTGGAAGCCAGATCTTTAGTCAAACCAATTGGCAAATCCTTGAATGTTTCACTCTCTTGCCACTGGACGTTATGAAAAGCTTACCAATTTGTAGTGAAAGGTTCCTGTTATTAGTTGAGAGCTGGATTTACAATACTTTTCAGCTTGATCAGCCCTTCCATTCCAGCCGATGTATTTTTCCATGGTAACTTGACAGGACCTCAAGCACACTCTTTTTAAGCATTCGAATGCATTTCACTCACCAACTGATCGGCGGATCCCTCTTTTTGTTGCATCAAAATTGTTTGCACAACAAAGAGGACATTTAATAAACTTTGAATAATATTCTGTCAACAGGTGCTGGTGCCACCTTACCCTTTTCTAAATGTTATATTTGTGCAAAAACCTGTTTGACACAGTTTTTTCAAAACTTTTCTTAACAACACTCTTTGGTATGCAAACAATTTGATGCAATAAAAGGGAGATTCACCGATTACTTTTTGCATAAAAGGTAGTGGAATGCTAAAAACGAAGTGTATTCTAGACTTTATCGGATTGCAAAGGAAACAATCATTTTTGGGAACTTTGCACGATCATAGTTAAAACTATGGCACGATTAATATATGAATACAGTCTCGTGTTTAAAGTTCAGTGACACAGCTAACCGGAAACTGGTAGGAACCACCGGAAGTATGGTGGCAGGGACCCAATCATTATTTTAAATAATCTAAAAACCCAGATGGGAAACTCTCCCACTCATGTTCACGGATAATTATAATTATTGTGGTTAGTCGCATGATCTGTGGTCACAGTTTGACAAGGTATCCCATGTTGCCTTTGTATTCTGGGAAACTGGAGACGTTGGTTTATACAGATTATTTCATCTTGTCGCGGGATGATAATTGCGTGCCAACAGCTTTGTTTCTGTTTTCTTCGCTGGTTTTCAAACCAAACTGGTAAACGGTTACAAGGTGGGTTGTATTTACTGCGCGCTAAGCGGCAACATTTGGAACTTGACTATGAGTCGGTAGTGTCAGTAGCAATAGAGTCGCCAGTACTGCAGATTCTTGAAGCTAAACTTCAGCGACAATATACCGCAAAACCCCGGTTAGCTTCCCCGGTTGTAAGCCCAGATTTTAGGCCCATCTGCCTGCTGACAGAAATCCTCCGGTTACAGAACACCCACCCTCTCCATCCCCCCTCAGGTATATAAGCCCCCGTCGAATTTTCTAAAATGAAAACCTCGGTTTGTTCTTCCTTTAACAGCTTAAAGATCCGAATAAATGCAAAAAATGTATAGGGATAATTGTGATTATTATAAACCCAACAATTGAATATCATGCTTTTCGCGCGCTCTGAATGGTCAAAAAAAGTAGATATTCATCCATATTCACTCTTCAGCATTCATACGGGAAACAGGACGCAGACGCGCGCGGACATCGTTCGTTTTGAACTTATTCAGATGAAAATAAATTATTTTTGAAAGTGATATTCACTTCTTGGGTTTATACTAAAACAATTGTTCACTTCAGTGTCGGTGCCCAGTGAAGAATATCCACTATTCACCTCCACTTGGGGAAATAAAAGTATAATTAGTTTTCATCTGAATAAGTTTTAAAAAGCGCGGACATTTGCCCTGTTTTACGCACGAATGCTACAAGTGACTATGGATGAATGGTTACTTTTTCTACCAATCAGAACGCGCGAAAGTCACATTCACTTGTTGGGTTCATACCAATTAAATGAAGATTAAATGTGAACATCACTTTTCGCGCGCTCTGATTGGTCATAAAAAGTAAGTATTCATCCTTAGCATATACCGACCAGTGAATAGTGCTTTTCCTGCTCTCGGTTCGGTTTCCCTATCTAGGAATAACCTTGGATATTCCTGGCTCGCATGACTGCACACGAAGTTGACAACATGGCGTCCGGGTTTCCGGAAAGTTTGAGTGAAGCTCAAATTTCACAAATAAGTGAGAAAACCATCCCAATCAATAAAAAGAAAGCGACAAAATTTAGTTTGGGTGTTTTCCAAGGTAAGGTTTTATTTTTTAACATTATTCTACGTCTCAATTTCACAACTGAAGCAGAAATTGTAACGCTAACACGAAACAATTGTCAACTTCCGAGTTTGTTTACAAATTTCAAAATACGGCATAAAAATACAAAGATTGAAATTTTTACTTCACTGATTTACTGGTTGATATATGCTAATGTAATTATTCACCTCAGTATCGGTGAAAAGCCTAGTGTATTCACCTCCACTTCGGTGAATAATTGCTCACTTTTCACTTCCACTTCGGGGAATAGTTGTTAATTGTTTAAATATTCCACAGCTAGACTCAGAACTTACAAATACAATTGATTCAGCGACGACTGATGCCCAAATGACACAACTTACAGCTCACACGTGTTCGGCTCATAAACTCTGAATTGCAATAATTATGTCAACAAACGTACACATTCCAGACCTCTCATAAGCTTCTAGGAGCACATGGATTATTTAAGCGGGATTTTTCAGTGTAACACAACCACCATCGAGTTAGTATTCCCAATTCTTTGTATTCTTAGGTTCTACACTTTTCATAGCCTGCGAAGCAGGCGTCATTTGTGTCAAGGGAGTCTCGCCAAGCTTGCTTTTTTGCAATTGACCGCGCTAAACAGAATATTTGGGGCATGGGGAGAGACAACTCCCACGCGCTCCACTCGCTATGCGCGTGCTCCGTTTCCTCCTGTATGCCGTCTGATCTGCGGAAGAAATTGATCGCCTAGAAAACTTTTATGCACATGCTTGCTCCTACTCGCTGCGCTCGTGCTCCGTTTCCTCCTGCCCTCTGATCTGCGGAAGAAATTGATTGCCTTGAAAACTTTTATGCGCATGCTCGTTCCTACTCGCTGCACTCGTGCTCCGTTTCCTCCTGCCCTCTGATCTGCGGAAGAAATTGATCGCCTAGAAAACTTTTATGCGCATGCTTGCTCCTACTCGCTGCGCTCGTGCTCCGTTTCCTCCTGCATGTCCTCTGATCTGCGGAAGAAATTGATTGCCTTGAAAACTTTTATGCGCATGCTCGTTCCTACTCGCTGCACTCGTGCTCCGTTTCCTCCTGCCCTCTGATCTGCGGAAGTAATTGATCGCCTAGAAAATTTTTATTCGCATGCTCGCTCCTACTCGCTGCGCTCATGCTCCGTTTCCTCCTGCATGTCCTCTGATCTGCGGAAGAAATTGATCGCCTAAGAAACTTTCAGAACGCCTGCTTCGCAGGCTACACTATTCAAACCTTACACATGCAAGTAAATATTTTCTTTTGTAAAACACTTGAAACCACATATCTAGCAAGGAAAGTCGCCCAGGACTACAATTCGTCAAAAGTGGAAGTGTTTAATTATCTTCGTGACCATGTTAGCCTTGCTGTGTGGTCCGCATGTGCCGGTGGTTTGCACATGCTGTTTTGTATAAAAAGCTAAAAAAATGTGAGATTTTAGCAGCCTAAACAGTGGCACATGGCTAGGCATACCTCTGCGGGGCACCCAGGATCCAACATTGTGTTGACCGACACCAAAACGTTTCAACAAGAATGGTTGACTGCTATAAAGGCGCCGCCTAAAACAACCAAACAAGAAACTAGTTAAGTATCAGAAAATACCACAATAAACCCCTTCCCCCGGTTTATTAGTCCACCACCACAAAGGATCATCTACCTTCTAGCAAAGGTAATATTCCGGTTATAAGACCCCGGATATAAGCCACACTTATATCCGCCCTTCTAAAGTATTCCGAATAGGATGAAATTCAATTTATATGCGAATGCAAAACTTATATGGCTCAAAGAGAAAGCATACACAAAAAGCTTCATTGGAAAATGAAAACTGGAACGTCATCTTTATCACAATAGGATCTTAAATCCAGAAATTTTAAATTGCTGCGAAGATAATGCTTTGCTTGTTTGTTTGTTTGTTTGTTTACAACTACATGAAAGCACGAAAAACTTATGTTTCTTAGAATATTGCACATTTATCATCATGTCTTAGCAAATTTTTTGTGTAGTTTAGATTGTTCCAGATGGATCTTTAAGCTTTGAAAATACTTTAACGATCATGTCAATAAAGCTTACTTATAAGTGTTCCCTTTTATTTGTAGAAACCACCGGCAATGTCAAATCAAAAGCTGTATGAAGCAGTAATACAAGTGGAGTTTTGAAACGATCATTTTAATCATACTATACAACATGGCATGTTAGTTCTAACATATTTTCAGATAGCATCTGCTCGTTTTCTTATACCGTTTATAAACCCAACCCCATCCCCACCCGTTTCATTTCAAGTCTCATAATTTTTAAAAGTCTCTAATTTTTTTCCGAGGGAGCCTGGATCAGGACCCCCTAAAACCCTTACAGAGTGTCCAATCGTACCGATTTGGGCGGGATTGTCCCAATTTTCTATAGGAATCCCGAATCCAGATTTGACTTCAGTCGGGTCTCGAGTATCCCGATTTTAAGATCAGCTCTCACAAACCAACGAGCAGAGAAATATATTTTTGTTAAATTATCATAATATTTGTCATAAGATGAACAAACTACTTAACTTGGATATCCAGGTGAATTCCGAGTTGCAGTCATGACGAATAACGCAAGAACAACAAAAATAAAATACAGAACAAAGCTGGCCTGTTCGATCGGAGGGCTTTCTAGCTTTCCCGCGTTTCCAGTCCGTAAACATTTTGCTGCGAATTCGCCGATCTATTTACACTTTGACGCTGTGAGACACTAGTGACCAGTCTTTTTCCTAGCAAGCTGACTGTAAACTCGAGGAGAGTAAATGAACAGAGGATAAAACTACACTGTGGACTTTTTGGTTCTTCGTAAGTAACTAGTACCGCATTTGATTACATATGTTTGAAATGTTTTCAGGAAAAATGTTTAGCCTTGTTTACACTGTTCTAGCCTCACTTTGATGTTGAAGCGACACTACTGGGAGTCTAGGACCTAGCAACTCTGTGTACGCGTCCCTTTTCCAATCCTCTCATCCATTATGTTGTGCTAGATGGGCGACAGATTAAATCGCCCCCTATCTCGATTGAGAACTGGCTTCATCGCATGAACAAAAACTGATTCCTTCACCCCGACCCTGTTGAAACCATCTTCTTCCACACCCAATATCCTGGATCCCGACAAACTAACTTAGTCGCCGGGGTTCTCCCGGTGGATGTCGCGGGTGTCCTAGTAAGAACACTCCCTATCCGACCTAGAAAGGAGACCGTGCTGAACACTCTCTACCACACCTCTTAAGAACACT
>JAOBRH010436823.1:0-10700 GCA_027575125.1 Umimayanthus parasiticus | reverse complement strand
GTTCTACACCCTCACAATACAACAGTAGCAACAGCAATCTCCCACCCACACCCGTTCTACACCCTCACAATACAACAGTAACGACAGCAAGCTTTTTATTTGCACTCAACAGTAAAACGAAAGAGAAATACACTTCGTAAAGCAGGAAACAACTTTGCAAATATCTTGTCATTTATTGTTTGTTCATTCAGTACCAGTCCCGATTATCTATAATCGAGTGCAAATGATGATTTTGAAAACGTTACACTTAAATGTTACAATCCTACATTTTCCTTTTTTCATCAAGTGAAGCCGCCATTAAAGGGAAATTCCTACTGAAAACAACCATGAAAAACACCGAAAATTATTCAATATAATATAAAATATTGTAAACGTTAGCCAGTTTAATAAAAGTTCAAAGTCTCTATGACAACCTGCTTCCTCGGCTCTCTGCAGTTGAATGGGTGCACTCTTCAGGAAATAGGCCAGCTGTAAAGTAAAAGATAATTTCGTCTGATAAAACTGAGGGTTGGAAATAATGCTTAAGAATTTAGAAACAGCAGTACTGTGGTTCAGTGGTTAGCTAGTAGAGGGTCAAAATGAAAGCTGCAACAGCTGTCTCTCAATATTGCATGGCACAGCAGAGCAGCACAGCAGTATTGTGTCATAGCATAGCATAGACTAACACAACACAGCGAAGCAAAGCACTGCATTGTACAACATAGCACAACATAACAACATAATATAACGCAATACGATACGATGCGATACGATACACTGCAGTATAATACGAAATAATATAACGTAATGTAGTCCAATACAACTCAACACAATGTACCTACAGTACACAACATTTGATAAAATTACATTGTAGTAAAGCAGTGTACAATGCAATGCATTACCGTATGGTACAAAACAGTAACGTAACAATACAATACAATCAGTAGAATACAATACATACTAGTTATGCAATGCTTTCGAGTGAGATACCACGGAATACTGGAATATGCCACGCGTCACTTGTATTTTCTGTATACACACGAGCCTTTAGGCGAGTGTGTATACGAAGAAAGTACAATTGACAAGTGGCATGTTCCACGAAATACCACGAGAAAGCATTACATTACTACTTTATCCCATGCCTAAATCTTCAGAAAACTTAAGGAAATTTTAGGAAGAGCTCGGAAATCTCCGGGAATTTCCAAAAACTTCGGAAACGCTCCAAACCCGTTTTTGAGAAGCTTAAACGATTTATGAAAATTTTGGAAAATCTTTGGTAATCTTCGAAAATTTTTGGAAAACTTTGGAAACGGTACAAAATGGTTTTAAAATTTTCAGAAAATCTTTGGGAGCGTTGGTAAATTATCGAAAAATCTCCGGCTGTGATCGCAAATGTTCGTAATGGTTCGCAGGAGTTGAAAAGATTTGGAGTTGGTTTTTGAGAAATCCTAAAAAGGACCCCAGTAAACTGTTGCGCGCAAGTAATGACGGGAAAGTAGAGTGGAATACTACCCGTTGCATACCGCAGAATATGCAACGGCAATCCTGGCCTCTGATTGGCTGTATTTTTCAAGGCATGGGATAAAATACAATACAATACAATAAACTAAATTAATACTACAGACTTACTGAATGAAATATGATCGTCAAAATACCTGTTTTATAGTTTCATTTCCTTCTTGTATCTTGCTTTCAAGTTGCCGGAGATTCTATTCCTTTTATTTGCTCTCTGTAATATTTCGTCCCTTTCCCTTGCAGCAATCGTTAAACTTGGCTCGTGTTGCATTTCAACCTCGTAACTTGGAACGCTATCCTTGTGTTTCTGTGCAGCTTTAGGCATTGAATCCTGCGATGGCCAACTGTTCCGGCCGAGGTCGCGTCCAATCTTAAGAAAAGACTCAACCTCCGATAACAAAACTGTAGTGAAAAATGCTACAAATAGAATGGCTTTAGCTGTCTTTGTCCTCATTGTATTCCTGCGGAGTATTGAAGAAAACATAAGAGCGCTTTAAGGGCATAACTCACGAGTTCATTTTTTCTTGCATCTTACTGTGCAGCACTTACGACAACAGAGCATTGCGAGTTGTAGAAGACACTCTGCAGTTTCGCTCGCAACGCTGCGAGCAAAAGATAATTCTACTTTTCTTGCAAATTGCTTTACAATATTTCGCTTCGATGCAAGTTGCAGAGACCGGGGTGTTACACCGATAAAAATGTTTCTGTAACTTGTTCTGCAAACAACGTCGAGTTGCTGAGTTTTCGAGGAACAATTGGTCAACCTAAATTGCCCAAAATTAAAAGCAATTTGATGTTCAGATATACTACAGCTAGCATTCAAGATTAACGATTTACTTTATAAAAAGGAATTTTTCTAGAAACAATAACTTTTGTTGTTTTTATTGTTGTTGCTATTGTAAATTTTATAACAACCAGAATTACAACCGCACCACTATCACCACTATGGCCACCACCACAACTACTATTACTACATCAATAATTAACACCATCACCACCACTGCAACCGACACCAGCACTGTCACTATTACTACTACTACTACTACAACCAATACCACCATCATGCACCGCCACTATCACTACTACCACCATTATTACCAGTAAGTGTATGATTAAAAATTTTAAATAATTTGCAGTTTAGTAGGTAAAGAGAAAAACACGGAAAGAGATTTTTGTAGTGGTTATTTGGTTCAGATTGGACAACACCTGTTCGTTCAAAGAAAGATAGGAGATATTGATGTGCGCATTATAAGAAAGCGTTGCAGAGCATAACCATAACCTTGAACGATAAGCAATTGCTCTGTATTCAAATGATAAAGGTCACATCGACGCAAGAGAATATCACTCTTGTATTTCCTTGCTTTCAAACATTCGAGTTAGTAAGCACGAAATTAAGTGATTTATTTCATATGTACGAGTAAATCAAAACAGAACTTCGTTCAGAAGCAATAGTTGTGCAAGGTAACAAATGTCTGAAGTAAGAGTGGAAAATAAATGGCGCAAAACTTCAAATATAGGTACTACACATCACATCGTGCACATGGAGAAGAAAGGCCTCTTAAAACATCGACAGCTTCGTATTCCTTAATCATTTGATTAAAAGCAAAAATGCATCGATTTTTGATTCTTTATAAACCCTGAGTTATAAATAGAGACTTTTTCTGGTTTGTGAGTTTTAGCAGAAGCAATGTACAAATCACAACGTGCACGCAATTGAGTTTAGTATGGATGCGTCAAAATCAAAATATATCTTCTTAGCAATTTTAGATTAGGTGGTTTCTAAAAAAATACAAAGACCGTTTTTGATTCCTGGTAGCCGGAATAGTTTTATAGAAACAACAGCCGGCATTGCAGCAATACGAGGATCAACAATATTTTCATCAAAGGAGTTTAAACACAGTGTAACAACCATATACTTTATGCCTTGAAGCTCAAGAGTTTTAGAAAAACCAGTGAAAAAAAATGTTTTAAAGGTGGAACGAGCTAAACACATAGTTTTCAAGTCGAGTTTACTAAAAAGCGAAAAAGAGGCCCTGCCCTAACTTTGCGATGACTTATTGACTCAGATATATTTTAATCAAGAAACGAATTTGTCAAAAAATGACTGATACTTACTTTTTGAAAACGAAGGAAATTATCTCAGGCTAAGACAGTTTCAGCGCTAACTGTACACTAATTCGCACTCCTGGCGTGTGGGTGATATTTATTCCAAAATACCGGAATCGTCTGCAATTCTATGAAAGTATACTTACTCGAAGATTAATAACCTTTTCTGCAAGTTTTCTTTTGTCTTTGTTATAACTTTCCTCTCTCGCCCTCGCACTTAATGAATCAATCTGCCCGTTAAAAGCGTCAAAAAATAAACCTGCAGTATTAGCAATTTCCAAGGCAAATAGATAGATTTACTGTCGCAATATTTTGAGAGTCCTTGAACCGAAGTAGGATTAGAAATCTAACAAAAAGTACGTAACTGAACACGCTGCATATGTCACATCTCATTACTTGCTAATCAATTATAAATATTTAGTCAAGTTTGCATTTTGTCGTTTTTTGAAAGTAGTTATTGCCAGCTGAGAAAATATTCATGCTTTCCTGAACGTTGCACATAAAAAAATTATTCTGTTTGACAGCCTCAAGGCTTCTGATGGAACAAAATAGTTCGTTCCCTTTTGGTATTTTGCAACACAATTATGTTGAACTTCCTTTGGAATTCAATCCGAAACTGCCTCTTGCGGGCCGTCTGTTCAATTGTTATGAGTTTTGACAACGAGTTTATGTATCTGTAACAAAAACATAAGTTATTTGCTTTACCTTCTTCAAATTATATCCGGTTCTTTTCATACTTGTGCACTCAATTAACTATGTCTACTTGCAATATCGCCTTGTTGTTGTGATTTTGAAAAGAACGAAACTTTCTCATTATTTCTAAGGAAGATGTATGCATTACTTTTCATAGTCACTTTCATAGACAACATTATTTATTTATGACGATATTCAAAGAAACTGTGCTCTCCGTGAAAATAATTGTCACTGCAATGTCGAGTTCACGCTACCATTGTCAAACTACAGCACTGAAGTATATAATAGGTTTGGAATCGACATTGGTTGTGTTCACCTTATGGTCCACCTCAACTAAAATCCTTAAATTAAGGATGAAAGAGTTAATTCAAAACTTATGATGCTGAGCTGTCAATGAGCTAATATAAAATTGAAGTCATAACTAAACCTAATCCAATATAACACTCCTTTTTAGTTTGTTTGAAGTGCGCGAATCCCAATATTATTGTTGTCTAGCCACTGTATGTTGTGAAAACACTCGCCGTAACAACATCTAAAGCCTTGATTGAGTGTCTTGCTTCAAAGCATAGTTTACTTTTCAATAGCTCAGCAGAGATTGTTTTTGCACGCACAAACTCTAATATGAAAAGGATAGAAAATGATCATAATTTCGCTACTTAATATACGCCGGGAATATACGATCCCCCTTATTCTTTGTTGAAACATTTTTCTTTTCGTACTTCAAACCCTTGCCTTTTTACGTTGTTCAGCTCAGTCCAGAAACTTTTTAGCCATTCATTTAGTAATTGCGTTAAAACTCCTTAATGCTGCTACATTATGGACTGTTATTTTAAAATAGTACATTCCTTTTATGAAAGCGTTTTCCGTTAGAATGTTCAGGCCAAAAAAACGAACAAAACTTATATTTCTTGCTGAGGCAGCCTTCAGCAAAGACTTCCAAAAAACTAAAAGTGTTCATTGGATTCTACAAACTGAAAATTTGAACCGCTACTATGCATCAGAGCAGTGCTATTATCAGTTAATTTAGATAAACAGGCGACAATGGCACGAAGAAAGACGGCTAAAATTAACAAAGGAACCTTTTTCTACAAACTATGAAAATTGAACTGAGATATCCGCTTCTAAAATATCGCTCGAGAGCTGGGTAACTTAAGATTTGACAGGTAATGTTAGGTCGTTTTCCATTTGTCCGGTCGGACAAGACCATGCAGTCAGTTTTACATGTGTTAAAAGGAACGCACGAGTTCTCAAAACTGGTTCTGACCACAATGGCCCTGCTCATGGATCAGAGCCGCTCAGTTCTCCCGCTCAGGTCGGCCAAAGCGCGGGAATTTGGGGAGTTGTGGCGGGAAAAATGTACGCGCGCGCCTTGGACCTTTCATTCATTTTTAGGCCGGTCAGACCAGACGAATAGAAAGCGACCCTGGTATACACTGATATTAAAATACCACTAAACATATACCAGCTGAAATTTTTCACAGCAAGGCTTTGGGGTACGTTATACGCTCCAGAACAGCCTTTAAACGTTTACAGACAGTGAGACACACCATAGAAGAACCCCGCAATGAAAAACATTATTGACACCTTCAGGACATATAGAAGAGAAAACTAAGACTGTTTTTTTTCTCTTAAAAGAGAAGTTCTTACGAAAAAATAATACATATTGTCAAACAACCCGTGACTTTTAAAAAGCTTTATCAATCAACTGCCTGGTTTGCTTAAACAAACAATCAGTTACATGCAAACCAAGAAAAATAATCTAACAACTATGTTAGCTATTTTTACAGCAACTCGCAACTTCGTTATTAAATGATTACAAGAGAGTTTCAGTCTTGAAAACCGACATTATCAGCAGGACGTTTCTGTATAATTCCGTTTAATCCTTGGAGATATCAATATTAACATTTTCTTTTGCAAAATGAGGGGCAGATGCTATTTATAACGAATAGAGTGACATAAATTAATGAATTGGGTGAAGACAATTTTGAAAATCATGAATGCAACGTTTGTTTATTTTGAGTTAGAAGCTTCCTGGACTTGCTGCGTTCGTAGAAAAATACATCACTCAGACATATTGGGTCAGCCTGAAGTGAAGTAGAAAGCGCCTTGAATTGTTCCTACTGATGAACATTGTACATTCTGATTAAATAAAACTACCAGCTGAAGGTTCCTAAAACGTGCAGCAAAACCGACGAGCGAAAGCAATACCGTTTAATATTCCAATCAGCGTGGGGAACACACATGTCAGTTTTCCCCGTCCATATTTAAGTATAATGAATGACTGAAATACTAAACTTGCCAAATACTTTTAACGTGCAAACGTGCTTACCGATTATAGATATTTCTATACTGTATCAGACCTCTCAAACTGAAAATTACTGGAAATCTGGAATTGGAAGCCTAAGAATCTGGAGACGGATTCAGTAAAACTCTGACAATGACCTTTATCTATAAGACTATATTTTCCGGGGATATGCAAACAAAGGTGGTCGTTTTTTTGGTGTAGAACATGAAAAAATGCATCAAGAGTTTTATTTTATCGCAATATTTAATCAAAATATACAATTACCTGGTGATTTTAAAAGTTTGGTATTAAAACATTGTCACTGCAAATTTTTTATGTGATTGTTGAGAACATGAACCGACCACTCTGGTTATGGAATCAGTTTTAGTAGCATTCGTGGTTGATTTGTTCTCGATAATTGTTGAACTACGACTAGTTTTTGAGCATGAGGGAAAACATCGAGATTCTATTAAAACATGAAATATTGAAAGATCGTGAGATTTTTGTGGCTTACCGTGAGATCGAGAGAATTCGCTGAAAATCATGAGTTTCATGGTAAAACCGTGAGATTTGAGAGGTCTGCTGTATCGTTTTCTTGAACACCGCGTACAAGTGTAAACAAAGCAAACGTTTGATAAAATTGATGCTTCAAAAAATAAAGGACAGAAAAACTTGTAACGGCATCCTGTGAGAAGACAAACAGTCAGATACAAAGACAGAGAAACAAGCAGAAAATATTCGGAGCACAAAACACAAGAGCATAAGTTTTGTGACCTCAAGAAGGTGACACCAACTCACGATCTTAGCAGAGCTACCTGGTAATATTTAGTATAGTTTTGAAAAGAAAATTAACCTTCTTGGCTATTGGACATTCCGAATAGCTGTTTGCTTCACTTCATTTTAAGCAAAGTCAAGTAAATCGAAAGAGCAGAGTACCTGGTCAAAACTATCATAAAGCTTGTCTGTGAGCTGGTGCAACCGGGATGAACTATCATCGAAACCCGTCGAAACAAGCAAAATAAAATAGGTTCCAATTACTAAAGTGGACCTCGTCTGCCATGAAGATACAAACGGAATATCCACCCAGACGCAATGCCCGATTTTATTCATCGCTCAATACCTGTTAAACAGGTGTTTCGTTTGGAGGGACAGTCAACTTTTGTGGGGTATTTCAGAATAAAATCTCAATTGAGTTAAAATGTCAGAGTTCTTGTACGGCTTCGTCAGTCCTGGTGTGTTAACTCCGTACCAATCTACTTGGGGCTTTTCTCGCAATTTCAGCGGCAAAACTGATTAAGAAAATTACACTACAGAACGACGAAGTTAAACGCCCCAAGCCACGGACGTGATGGCCGGTATTTTATATTAGAAACTGTACTATTTTTAATTTTCATTAAAGTGCTGCTTCAGAAATAAGTCCATTTTTCAAAATACCCCAAGGAAGCAGCATCCACAAATTGCGTTATACTAAGTTTGATTTGAGCAGCAGTCTTTTTTACTGTTTTTTTTTTGTTTCAGTCTAGATGGAAAAATTGGAATGTTTCAAAATGAAAAGACAGCAGCCTCTTTTACTAGAAGTAGTGATTTTTTTCAGAATTTAATTTATCGCGCTCCTTTTCATAGCACTTCTTGGGGTCATTATCAGCATAGAGGGCATAGACGGGACGGAGGGGGCGCGAGCGAGTTGAAGTGTGTTTTTAGAAAAACATCAAGTGTTCAACTCACCGCTTTTAAAACAAGAGAAAATGTCCCTCCAGGGTGAAAAGTCAATTCAGGTTTGAACTTACTCGTCCTCTTCAGGTCGGAACAACATGCGCCTGCTTTCCAAAATGTAGAGGGTTTAAATAATAAAAGATGATAACGCTGCATATTTTACTGAAACAATGGCCAATCAGAGGAACACCTTACCCTGCTTACTAAGATGAACGCTCTCATTGAGATTGACAGCTGCCAAACCAGGGCCGTACCTAGCAGGGGAGGGGGGGGGCAGGGGGGCAGTTGCCCCTTTAGAGATCTGACTTGTGTCATCTCTGCCCCCTTCCCCCCCTTCCCAGAAGGAAGAGAAACTATATCAGCACTGCCTCCCTGGCAGTGCTGTACCTAGAATATTTTGAGCAAACGGGAGCCAATCACATCATTAGTTACAGTTATAACTAGCGTTTGAGTAATTAAGTTGGAATCTTTTACATGAACAGGGGCAAGAAATAATTTTAACATACGGTCGGTTGCCAGAACAATAGACCATTTTTCTGCTCCCATTTGCCACTAACTTTCAGTGACAATAGATTGATTTTTACAGGGTTAACCTCAACTTGCTGTTGAATCTACATAAATACCGGCGAGATCTTAATCCTAACAATGCACAGAGTTGTGAATAGCTCGCATCCACACGTTGGAATTTACGAATATTTAACTTCAAGTCGAGGCTAACACTACATGAACGATTCCACAGTCATAGCAACTGATAATAGGAAACTGGTCGATTGTTTTGTTGCAGTTTAATGTTCAGTGATAACAATAATAATTAGCTTTGTTTATACAGGTGTCACAATCAGTAAAATATTGTTCTCTCATGTGAACCTGTCTAAACTAAAAAAACTACAAAAGTGACGTATTATACCGTTAAAGTTACAACAACCATGCTTTACATTATAGAAGTCGTGTGATAATCTTCTCTATCAATGGTTTGGATTCTAAGAGAACAGAAAACCGTTGCTTTCCTTATACTGTCATAGTTAGCCAGTTATCTATGACACGATTAGTAACCGAATCGCTTTGATCTGTTCAGCAGGAAAAGCCAATTAACTCTGCTTAGCTCCACGTTTGTAAATGACTTCGAACTACTACGTGCCGAGCCCTAACCCTTACAGCTCTAGCCAGTTTATCGGTATGTAAATTCTCCTTACATTACCCACACAAAATAAGCTGTTTAGTAATGAGAATAAAACAACTGATCATTCGTAGCAATTTATCTAAGATGAAAAATAAAATTCTCCCAACCTGTTTGCAAGGAAACTATAGAGACGGTTTTAGGAGAATCCAGCAATGCGTCATATGGCGTGTTTGGGGCTGAGAGTGTAGCTGATTTAAACGTCGGCAAACTTGCCGAAACAAAGCAAACTTTTCGTTATTCAGAACTGTAACTTAAAACCAAAACTAACAATGTAAAAGCTTTGCCATTCAGTAGGAAAAACATGTTCTGGATAGCACTGACAATGACAGGCTTAGAAGAATTCAGCAAGATAGAGAAAAATGGCTTTCGAAGGAACTTGACTTCGTCAGAGCGCCTTCCGGCCGGTAACGTCGCTAAGCCACACGCCAGGGTCTTGCTAGAATATTTAATTTTCAATACAAATATGAGTCGGAAGTTTAATATAATCACTCTTACTCGCTCTCAGATACTCTTAGGCCCCGTCCACATGTATCCGGATATTTTTTAATCCGGATACTTTTTGCATGTTGCGGATTTAAAAAAATTCGCGTCCACACGTAACGTATTCGAATCTAATTCGCCCGTCCGCACGTATCCGGCAGGTAACCGGACTCACTGTAGTGCCCAGTACTCCTCTATGAATATTGTAAATGGAGCATGCACGTCTAGCGTGAAGCCTGATTCACACTGGTGAGATAAGCACAAGCACAAGCACCAACGCCAGGCATACGCACACGCAGAATCAGTCATCTACGAACCAAGCCATTTCTGCGCGTGCGCATGCCTGGCGTTTGTGCTTGTGCTTGTGCTTACCTCACTAGTGTGAACCAGGCTTATTGTGCGAATTTGGCGGCAAATTAGTTTATTTTGTCACTGCAAAACCTCTCTTTTTAATTATGACTTGGATATATCACATTCGGGACAGAAACCGAAGAGAAATGATAAAGGTAAGGCACACTCAGAATATCGAGTCATCGTTTGTAATAACTGAAATGAATAGTAAACATAGCCTTATTCATCTCTACATACACCAACAGGCTTGAAAGTGTAAGAAGAGACTGGACGATATTCCGTTCGGCGGCCATGTTGAATATTCACGTAATTAAGACTAGACCCGGGGGGGACTCCCATATATAACTGACGGGGATGCTCGTCGAAATTTTCAAAAGCAACCCCTAAAAGTTACCATAT